>CM076577.1:613724897-613804897 GCA_034641835.2 Pinus albicaulis | reverse complement strand
ATCGGCTTGGGGAGGTATTTTGCCTTTCCCTTTCCGATTGGATTGAGATTTTCCCTTTCCTTGCATTTCCAACATTGCACTTTCTCCCATTTCCATCACCAGTCTCTCTTCCTCTTGAACACACATGGTCATGAGTTCATTAATTGACCATTTATCCTTATGTGTGTTGTATGAGATTTTGAAGGGTCCGTATTGGTGCATAAGGGTGTTCAGGATGTAGTGCACCAGGAAAGACTCTGATATTTCAACCTTGAGTTTCTTCAATTGAGCCACAGTGTCCCTTATTTGCATGATGTGCTCGCACACACCTTTCACATTGGTGAGCCTTAGGGATGAGAACTTCATGATTAGGGTGCTTGCTAGTGCCTTGTCTGAAGTGACGAATTGATCATCAATGGCTTTCAGCAAGTCTTGGACCCTTTCATGCTGATCAACGAAACCACGAATACCAACTGAAATTTTATTCTTAATGAACATCATGCTCAGGCAATTAGATCGTTCCCATCGTTCATAAAGTGTGATGTCCGCTGCATTGCTGGTATTAGTGAGTTTCAGTGGTTCATCTTTCCTAATAGCGTAGTCTATGTCCATCCACCCCAAATGAAGAAGAACTCTCTCCTTCCAGACCTTATAGTTATCTCCCTTAAGTTCAGGAATATCAGAACGAATTTCAGAGAAATTTACAGGTTGTACAACTGCATAAAATTAAAAATCACATGCTTATGTTAAAATTGAGGCATAAATAAAATTTCATGCTTTACCAATGTAAATCATGCTTTAAAATTGAATCTAATGACATAAAAATTGTCTGTGGACTAAATTTTCAATTCAAGCAGATTCAATTATTCTTTATGATAGAATTTATCAAGTTATTCACTTAATTCATAATTCTAAGAGTATATTATGATTATAATTTGATATAAATTCTATCTTAGTTTTGAACTTTATGATAAAACTATTAATTCATAACTCCTGTGGGTAAGTTATGAATATTTTATCCTAATTAATTACATAAATATAACAAAAATTATTGTGGGATAAAATTTATTATATTTAGTATAATTAATTACAATTAATGTCTAAATATTCTTTATGTGATCCTAATCAATCATAATATATAATTTTATTTAATTAAAGATGCTGTGGCTATTCTCTAATCAATTTAAAATTATATGGATCACTAGACATTATTTACATAAAAATTAACTTGATATGAGAATAATGATAATTTGCATAAATAGAACTATAATATTCATGCATAACATTTAACGATGGGTCTCGTATACTCATCCAAAATAACATGTTTTAATTAAAGCAGAAATAATTAATTCATGCAAATTAAATTGCACAACAATTATCCAAATTGCATATAATTAAACTAAATAACTATTATAAGCATAAAAATTGAGAAAAAATTAGGAGTGAGGGGAGGGGAATAGTGGGGCCATCGGGTGACGTGATGCAGGGTAGGGTCGATGGGGATCGGAGGATGAGTTCCATCAACTCGTTCATTCGCATGAATAAACTCTTCGTTATTATTATTACTATTATTATTTAACTTAAATATATTTTAAACTGAAAAATTATATAAATAACAATTACAATAACAATTATCTATAGAATAATATTTTTTTATTCAAATTATTTATTCTTTTTATAATTTAATTTTTTACTTATAAAAAAATTAATTGATAAATTTATTATATTATTCTCAAATATATGGAAATGGATGATAAATACGAATAAGAATAAAAATATTTACCTTGTAATACATCTCACATTGCCAAAAAAATTAAAAATAAATAAATAAATAAATTATAGCTTCATCTAAAATTTTTATTTTTATTAATTATAAAAGAATCAAATTATATATAAATTAGTATATTAAAAAAACATTCATGTAATTTTTTTTTATCATTGACATTTAATCTTATTTTACCATGGAGATTATTAATTTATTGACCATTTAATATGGTTCATCCTCACGTACAAAGCTTACTTGATTTTATACATCTTTTTAAATTTTTTTTTTTTTCTAAGTCTAAATTCTATTATGTATAAAGTATTAGTACAAAACTGCACCAACGTCAGCTAGGGAAGCCTGAACGCTGTGCTTGATAGTCAAGCAAGACAAGCATAGTCGGGACTGCCCAGCACGGGAAACCAGTCCATTAATCCATAATGTCTTAGCCGCCCATGAGAGGGAAACCGGCTTTAGATTTGCAAAAAACAAAATGAAACTGTAGCTGAAATAAGTAAACTGCCTGTACATCAAAGCAGTGTAGCTAAGATGCATATAGTTTCGACTAGAACTGAAAAAAACCTGGATGCTATAGCAGCTATGATCCATGAGTAGGAGAGGGGTCTTCTTCAACAATTCTGCATGTGAACATCTCACTGCTGTTCACCTGAGTATCACCTGGAGCACTTCCATCACCCTCGCGCGCAATCTCCATGGAGGGCCTGAGCTGGGGAGCAGAGAGAGCAGGGCCGTCACGAGGGGAGCTGTTGCTGAAGGAGGGAGCGGCCATAGTCGAGGAGCTAGGCGGAGCGAAATTCAGGACTACTTCCCTCAGAGTCACAGTGATAAAAGTGGTGAGAGTGGCATCACAAGAGGTGCATTCAAACCTCAGCTCAGAGCATTGAGAGGTTTGACGTATGGAGGGTCGAAGGGATCTGACAACGGCAGGAGGCTCATGGGGAGCAGGCGGGGTAGAGATGGCGTCAGGGGAAATGCCAGAGGCATTTTCAGACATGGGAACAGGAGAGGGAGGCACATATTGATGAGAGAGCCGACCACGAGTGGAGCCTCTTCGAGCTCTCATGCGCTCGCGGAGGCGGGGCATGATGACTGAAGCAGAACGAGGCTTAGCGAAATTCCCCAAGCAGGTAGAGGGAGAAGGAGAATTCTGGCCACCACCTGCTTGAACAGACGAATCCGGAGCAATGCTACTGAGACCACGAAGCAGATTGATAGAGGAGGTAGCGGAATTACCTGACTGAGCAGTGGTGGCAGAGTTCCAAGCTCTTCGATTGCACCAAGGACTGTGAGAGAAATGGCAATTAGGAGCTGGTTCGAAACAGGCCACAATCCAGCATCGCTTTCCTGTAGTGGTTTTAATGGATGCTTCAATGCTCGCAGGTGAGCAGTTCACCTGCAGAGGCTGTGGAGAGCAGAAGCCGCTCACTCCTCCATTCAAATCGCAGCGTAAACCTTCCATGCCAAACACAATAGCCATGTCGAGGAGCCGAGTGAGCCTTTCAAGGTAAGGAGAGTTCGCACCGGGTGAGAAATTAATACAGTAGTTAATGGCAGTACCGGGAGCCATGTGGGCTGCACCGGCGAGGTCCATCGGGAAGTGGTCTGAGTGCCACGTTCCCGGATGGCCTTTAATCAGCCGCATCCGGCGTACATCTTTTTAATTTAATTTTATAATACTTTTTAAATTAATTTGAAAATAAAAAATAACATAACTAATTTTGAAATAGATCTCAACCCTCTATCTTAACTACTATTAAAACTAGCACATCCATATAAATTAAAAATCATAACAATGAACTAAATTATAACTTTATCTAAAATAATAATAACAATAATAATTAATAAAAATAATTAATATATAAGTTAAGCATATATATATATTTAAAAAACATGTAACAAGATTCTTTACAATGGAGATTTACTACCACTTTATCATGGAGATTCTTAATAGTAAATAGACTTTGTTATAAAATCATGGGAAAACCAATATGATGAATTATCAATACCAATGTCAAAAAACCATAACTCATTTCATATGAAATTTTTTTAATTAATGAATTGAATTAAAAGGGAAAAAATGCATAACTGCTTTCGAAATAAATCTTAGCCTTTGATTTGTGTATATTATTAAGAATATTCCAAAATATTTTATGGAGATTAAATCTTTACTATCGAACTAATAATTATTGATAATTAAATTAAAATTTTGAAAGCTCTATTTCAAGATAGACATTCCCCAAGGCATAGATATTTTGTAAATGTTAAATATGTTAAATACCTACCATTCATATATTACTTATTGATAATTAAATTTAAATTCTAGAAACCTAATACCTACCATTCATCTATTACTTATTGATAATTAAATTTAAATTCAAGAAACCTATTCCAAAATAAACACACTAAATAATTGATTTAATTTTATGGTTTATGGAGTACATATGAATATTTGAGTTGATTTTAATCATTTTTATTGAAAAAATTTAAGATATGAAGATTTTGTTCATTGAAATCTAATGTAAATGAAACAAGAGGAAACAATTAGATTGATATTGATTATGTATCGTAGAAGTGTTAAGTACAATAAAATGTAAAATACAGAATAAAAGAAATTCAAAGTTCAACATGGTGAACAAATTGATTTAAAATACATTTGGGAGGTAAACAACTTTGCAATACAATTGATATGTTATAAATATATCACCTTAGTAGTGGATTGCACATAGTTTATTTTTTGAGACACACATTGTTATTGGTTTGCATAACTATTTAAATTATTTATCAATTCTTTAAGGAAAGAATATATCTTTTGAGACAAACATTGTTATTCGTTTGCATAGCTATTTAAATTATTTTTCAATTCTTTAAGAAAGAAATATAAGTTTGATTTAGAGTTGAGGCAACATTGCTCAATTCCCAATTCCATTTTTGACGGTATCACCCCATTTTGTCACATAATGGAAATTGGCCTTATTAGTCCCTCCATCACTATTAGTTTAACATTGACCAATACAATTAATAATGTTTAACTCTAAAAAATAAATGTTTTCTCAATATTTTTTTTTTTGGTAAATGAGGCTAATCTATATTAATTGGAAAATAAAACAGTAGATATCCTACAGGCTGGGTTGGTAAGCTGCGCCTAACCAATCCCAACCTTTGTTGTGCAAGTATGGGCTTGCCTCCTTGGAGGAAACCAACCTAAAAAAGCATAAAATAGAAAATTACAGAGCGTGTCATAGCACCAGTGAAAATAGAGGTACAGTGATAATAACAAGCATGACAAAAAACTAGGAAGAGCTGAGCTACAACGCAGTCATGATTCTTCTGCATCATCATCACTATCTGGGTCTTCCTCCACGATGGGACAGGTGTACTTCTGTGCAATGACATCCTCTTCAACAGTGGGTTGACGCGGAGGACTGGAAGCTGGTGCTTAGAGGATGGGGGCAACCAGGTACTCTGCATCTGGAACTCGAGTCTAGGTGCCTTCGGAGTCCATTATCCAGACCTCTGTGTCATCCCCTTCATCCTCTTATGCTAGAAGAGGCTTAGTCTTGTGGGGCAAGGGGTGCTCCTGGTGCGCAATGGTGGATTTCCGTGGGCCACTTCTGCCTCTCTGCATTACATGAGTGGGGGCCTCCTCCTCTTGGTCAAGATCGGGGGCCTCTCTAATGTGATTGCCTGAGGAGGAGCCTTCAACGGATTCCAAGTGATTATCTGGCCCCAGATGGTAGCGACTAGGGAGTGCACCTCTCTGGCCACTTATGATGGTTCTTTGGCACAACCTAGGAGCCATGGTCAGATGAAGGAGGGGGATGATGGGGGTTTGAGAGGAGGCGAGGAGCAGCTCTGACCCTAGACGGGAGGTGCGCAACAAGGTGGTATTGGATAGGGAGGTATGTTGATGGAGGATGCGCAACAAGGGGCACAGGATTATGGGAGCACACAGGCTGGTGGGATTAGCAAGGCAGGAGGGTCTGAGGTGAGGCGCGCATTTAGGGGACTACGCTACCCGTGAGATTCTGCGAAGCACAGCACTAAGGGGGAGGCTGTGTGATAGACTGGGCATGTAGGAGCGCTGGAACTGAATAAAGAAACCAGAAGGAGCAGACTGTGACTAGCTTTGTGCTATAGGTCCTCCCCTTTTGTAGGGCTATGACGTATGCGAAGATGATGCGCATTATTATGCTTCGCTCGCAGTTGCGTGCTGTAACGGTTTTCATGAGTAGGCATGTGTGAGAGGTTACGACCGAGCGTCATGTCCATCAAGGTGTTCATTCAAAATATTGCGACAAAGAGGTGCCCTGGAGAGGGTGTTGTTGTCTATGCGTGTCTTCATGATGCCTAGTCTCTGTCCTCTCATGCAAAATATTACAAGAGTGAGGATCCATGTCGAGCGAAGGCTTGCGCTTCAGATCTTCGTTATCTCGAGTGTGGGATTTACTGTGTTCATGCGTGCTGCTACTGTCACCTGCATCGGGGGAGTTTCTCAATATTATTAAAAACAACTATTTTTCAAATAATTTGATTGAATCATAACTTGAGGGTCTTATTGCAGGGTTTGCACAATATAATGTCATATAGATAAGTGGCTCAAATATTTTGTCCCATAATTTAGAAAATATTGTTGTATATTCATTCATGATTTTTAAATATTTGTATAGTATCTTTAAAAATAGTTTCAACTTACAAAATAACATATTTACATTAGTTATTTCCTACCATAATTTAAGCAAGTTTTTTTATAAAAAAAAGATAGAAATAAGAAGTAAATTAATACACCTAATAAGAATTACTTCCCACCATTATTTATAGAGGAGTAAAGTTGTAAATTGAAAAGCTTAATAAAGATATTCCAGACTGATCATATAGAACATCTTTTTTCATTTTTGTCAATTATCCTGTAATATCAAATAGACCACTTAATTGCATAAATGTATGTTCGTTGCAATTTATGATACAATTGTGAATTTTCATCTGTCGTGGAGTTCACTATATTCGCGATTAATCAAATAAATGAAGATAAGCAATCTGTCTGGCACTATATTCTTGACGAATCAAATCAATGAAGATGAGCAACCGATCAGGCAGGGGCAAATCCTATTTAGGATTTATTTCACAATTTTTAAAATGGAAACATTGTTAGCTGCCACAGAAAATTTTCATCGTAATAACAAGCTTGGCTAGGGAGGATTTAGCAGTATATACAAGGAAAGATACCTTACGAAATTTTAGTATTAAAATAGTAGAATGATAGGTATTAATGAAAAGAAATACAGAACCTAATTTATTAGAGGGACAATACTCTGGCTAATTTACCATGAATCTTCACCTGAATTTCTCAACTATTTAGGGTCTCAACTATTTAGGGAACTACTCCGGAGGGAAACGAAATAGCAGTGAAGAAACTGTCCTTAATGTCTATGCAAGGTAAAAAAGACTTATTGAATGAAGTTAAGTTGGTGGCCAAAATTCAACATCAAAATGCGAATGAAGTTAAGTTTGTGGCCAAAATTCAACATCAAAATCCTGGGAGGTTACTTGATTGTTGCAAATAGGGATTATAATGCTTCATCTTTTTATATAGGGACTCCAATTTTCTTTTTTCACATATATTTTTAATTTTTCATATGTGTAAACTTGACATTATAATTTTTAGAGGGTATATCACACCAAAGTATGATTTGCATGGGCAATTATGTGTCGTAGACTCACAACTGATTTGATTTGTATAGTTTTGAAATTCTTCTTTTTAAAGTTGAGTGGAAGAAAAGACAAATTTTAATTTATCAGCTGAAACACAGATATTTTAGAATGGGTAATACATTGTTTCCGTTATATTTTTTCAGTTTACAACATTTATAACTAGCAATTGCACCGGGAGGTGCAAAGGAACGCCGAAAGGAAACCTCCCAATGATGTAAGGGGGGCAAAACAGGTAGATGTTGAGTTAATTCTTCTCCAACTCCTCCTAGGAGAACAGAGGAAGAAGAATAAATGGCCTCCAGGGACTGAAATCAACCGAACTCATTATCATGCCGTCTCTGGTAACATAGCAATGGAATGTAGCCTTTCGGGAGGGCGTATACTTGTTATTGCTTGGGGTTATGGTCTAAGAAGTTCAAACATCAAAATATAATGAGAGGATATTGCCTTTTAATACAGTTAACAAGGGGAGGATTTCTATTAATATTCAAGCACTTTATAAAAGAGAGAGATAGCCTCTGTGCATTATTCAAAGGATATTCAATTGTTTTTATTATTATCGAATAAATTAAATGTTAAAAGTAATTAAATAATATTTAAAGTTTGAATTTATATATTTATTTTATTTTTAATAATTACATGCTATGATAAGAAAAGATTTCAAAACCAATAAAAAAATAAGAAAAATAAAAATAAAAATTAATTAAATAAATAGAAATAAAATAAAATAAAGATATAATTAAAATTAAAAATAAAATAGATCAAAATAAATAAATAAATAAAATAAAATAAAATAAAATAAAAATTAAATTCTCAATTACAAAAACAAGAATAAAATAAATAAATAAATAGAAAATAAAATAAAATAAAGATTAATAAATAAATAAATAAACAAACAAATAAATAAAATGAAATAAAAATAAAATTACATAAATAACAAATTAAAAATATTAAAAGTAAAAATTAATATTTTTATTAAAATAAATATAAATATTTAAAATTCAAATTAGAAAGTTTGATTATTTGGTTTACTTTTCCCTGGCATTGTGTGATCAAAATGGAAGGCATATCTCACTGGTTTAACAAGCGCACCTCAAATAAAATGCATAATTTATGAATCTTACAAAGACAATGGCTCCATGAACCAATATGGACCACTTGCAGACTCAATTGGTGGACTTGTGTGCAAGAGAAATCCAAATACAGGAATATTCCGTATAAACAATAACCAATTATGAGCAAGATGATCTTCTTTAACATGTGGCTGAATTATATGATTAAACAATTAGATAGGTATTTGTTATATTGATAATTTGAGATAATTATAAGTAATTATATTTGAATGTCCTTTTATTCTAACGAGACTAGTAAAAAGAACTACAGTGAAAACATAATAAAGAATTCCATTGTATTGTCTACAGAAATAGAGACGTAATGAGAAGAGATCTATGTAATAAAAATAATATGATGATTGTTTAATAGCTTTAGAAATTGTGTTAATGAGGAGATCTATATATAATAAAAATAATATGATGGTTGTTGAATAGCTTGAGAAATTTTGTTTTTTTTTATCCAGTCAACTTAAGATTGCAATTGTGATTTCATCGATATAATTTTTTTATTTTATCTTTTGCAATATGCATCACAAGCACACTTCATGTCATTCCACTAGAAGATGCTATCACCAAAATCACGTGACTTTGGTCAAGCATGTATGAATGTATAATTAAATGTGTTAACTGAATGAAAATATATCCATTTTACAAATTACAAATTAGTAATTAAATGTGTTAACTCCATTTTACAAATTAGTGATTAAATGTGTTAACTGAATGTAATTATACTCATTGATTAAATGTGTTTACCGAATGTAACTACACATTTTACATTTTGATATGAATTAACCGAGTTATTTTTGAATTTATACAAAGTTCAGAGAAAGGACTCGTACCTCCCACCTAAAACAAATTGAAAAGATGGAGATTGTGCTGAGTCACATATTGCCAATTTTAATGGGAAGGTCAAAGCATTCATGGAAAATTAATCAATGTTGCTGAGTTGCTAAAAGCATTCATGGAAAATTAATCAATGTTGCTGAGTTGCTAAAAGCATTCATGGCAAAAATAATCAATGTTGCTGAGTTGCTACACACAACAATCAATGTGTTGCAGTGCTATGTACTGGTATAGAAGCCCTTTTAAAGCAAGCCCAACCTGATATTCTGTGATGAAGGAAGTTTGCCACCTACTCTGAATTCCTTTCAAGGTGGAGATGGGGAAACTAGACCTGATTCACATCATATGGAATAAAAATAAGTAGTACAAGTCAAAACAAAACGGGGCCTTGTTATGTGCTCTTGATTCACTTTTACTGCACTCTGGGTTCACTACCTAGAGCCTAAGACAAAACAGAACCTCTAAGTTACTGTTTGGTGGGATCAATGTATTTACAATTTTACCCTAGCCTTGCTTGGCTTTTAGATTACTTCTAGACCTAGCTGCATACACACCATTTGTGGCAGTCTCAAGATCATCCAACATTCAATCCTATGGCATGTTAAACTCTGCTCCAAACTCATGCTGCTTGTAAACATTTGGATTTTAGATTACTTCTAGACCTAGCTGTATACACACCATTTGTGGCAGTCTCAAGATCATCCAACATTCAATCCTATGGCATGTTAAACTCTGCTCCAAACTCATGCTGCTTGTAAACATTTGGCTTTTAGATTACTTCTAGACCTAGCTACATACACACCATTTGTGGCAGTCTCAAGATCACCCAACATTCAATCCATGGCATGTTAAACTCTGCTCCAAACTCATGCTGCTTGCAAACAGCTTGGCTTTTAGATTACCTCTAGACCTAGCTGCATACACACCATTTGTGGCATTCTCAATATCATCGAACATTCAATCCTATGGCATGTTAAACTCTGCTCCAAAGTCATGCTGCTTGTAAACATCTTGCTCCTGCATATGCAAAGTGTTTCTTGGGTGAAACTCCGTTGCTGAAATAGATTCATAAATCTTGAAGAAGCAAAGATTTTTAAAGTTCCTATAGCTTATAATCTGATTGTGCATACTTCCAAAAGAACCAAGGAGAATGATTCCTTTTTACAGTATTTTCACATGAAGTATGCAATTCATGTAGAATATTAGAGCCATGCGTAGTCTCTTTTATTTTAGTGTACGAGAATGGTCATGATCAAGGTACACAGACTGTTTCAATATTAATAGTGCATCATTAACATCATCGCTGTTGGTTAATTATGTATTTACTCTCCTTTTGAATTAAATAGAAATGGAAACTTGGATATATTTATATGTTTTAATTATGAGAGGTAAACGACAATTGGCTTGTTTTTTATATTTATATGATAGGATTATAATTTTACATTAATTTTAAAGAAACTAATCCACTTTAAATTGTATTAAGAAAGATAAAGTGGATCTTATTTAGTATTATATAATGGATTTCATCAAATTTTTAAATAGGTTTTATCATAAAAATATAGATTTCCTATATGTTTAAATAATTGTTAAACTAACAAATAACATAGATAAAATAATGTGTTGTGAAAAGATATAGTTTTTATCCTAACAAATAGGATAGGCAAAATCATGTGTTGTAAAAAACAATACAAGACATTACAACATTCAACAAATAATCTGATTAAGACCTAAGAGCACCCTTGTGGAAGTTGAAGAGCAACCTCTTCAATTCTCCGGTAGTTACATGATTGATCATGGCACTTGAAGTGGAACCGATCTTGGCGCTTCGACTGTATGAGCATCATTTAAGATCTAACGATAGTAATTATTGATTTACGGGCTTCAAATTTCTGGAATAAACTACAGCAGCCGTAGAAGTGGTATGGGATCTGTCATATATTTTCCAGAAAGCCGAAAACCTGCGAGATACTCTTGAAATAAAGATGGAATTTGAGAAAGATGAATATCTATGCAGTCTGAGTTTCTCCATGGTTTACGATCCCGTGAAGATAGCCCCCACTGACTTCCTCTACGATCGAGACTCTCTGGAGACGTGGGTTGAGAAGAATCCACAGATAGCAACCATCCCTCAGACCCGGGACTCTTTCGCTGCCAGTGATATAACTCCCGCAGCTGCTCTCAGGGAAGAGATGAGACAATACTTCCAACGTGTTAAGGGCAACGAATACACGGGATGGGAAGTCATTCCCGAATATCCACAACAACTCTCATTGAATGAAATCGGAAACCTGGTAGGCGACATTCTTCAATTATTCCCCACTACGGACACAGAGGAGATTATAAGGAGAATGAGCGTGGAGAGTTGGTCCAACGCATGGAAGCGACTCACATTTCTCCGCCTCAATCTACAGATGAATGTTATCAATCGCCAAAGCTTCCTGTCCAACGAACAATGGATCGAGTCTTTAGAAAACTTTATAGTCCACTCCTACACTCATGGAAGAAGAACTGAAGAATCTGAGCACTTTCACAGAGAAATGTTGCACACAATTCTTGCCCTCGACTTGACTAAACATCATCCTCTAGTCCTTGGCCTTCTCTCGCCCATAGCTGAAATTCTGGAACCCAAACAACTACTTCGCATTCTCTCATACTTTAAATATCCAGAACCCGTGGCTGTTTCCTCAACTGATCTAAAAAATTTTGCTCTGATTCTCGCTGGCTTCATTCACAGTAATTTTAGAAAAGATAATAGCGAACTGATTCTCACAATGCAGAAACATTTGGTGGCAGGATTTGTTCAAATTGCGATTTATGCAGTGGGTATTTTCAAGAGCGAGGATCGCATTGGCGTTGTGGCGGACGCTTGTCCAGCTTTGCGTGTAGCCCTCTTTCACCTCTATCAACTCCTATCTATAGATGGTCCCCAACAGTTTCTAGAAATGCAGCCGACTTTCAGTATCTCTGCAATCAATGCTGGTGCAAATGGCGTGAGGTGGAAGAATCAACAACCGAAACAACTGCGTTGCAAATAGCGGGTGGTCGAACAGTCAGCAGGAAAATGTCAAATTTTCAGTGGCGGTAATGACGATGAGAACGCGCTCTCATTGGCTCAGCGAGCAATCACATTCGGCTAAAGCCAACAAAGGGAACGCTTTCACCGTAATTAGGTAGTTTAATTAGGTAGGGTAAATTTATGGGTTAACAGACTATTTGCTTGTTTTCAATTAATGTAGTTTATTTAAGTGCATGATGGCTCTATTGTAAGTTTTTTTGGGCAATTTTGAAATTATTGTGGAAAAACAATAGCAACACTATAAAAATATCTTGTGATATAATAAAAGAGTTGATCATTGTTAGTAGGCATAGTTCATATAGAATAGATCATGTAAATGTAAATTTTGTTTCTTGTGAGTTTGTTGTGGTTTGTGCTTATGAATGCTTATAATATTTTAATCTCTTTTTTGTTTTTATTATGGTTTAAAAGAAGTCAATGTAATTAAATGGCCCACTACTTCGGTAGTAAACCTTCACTCAACTCTGAGCCATTATAATAGAAAATATCAACCTTTTAAAAACTTTTAACTATATCTAATTGTTGTTTACCTAACCATCTTGACTCTCTCACCATATCAAGTTTATATAATATTGGTTAAACTTTTGTGATTCAACATAAATTAATTACCAAATTTATATAAATACCATTATAATAGAAAATCCCAACCCTTTTAAAAACTTTTAACTATATCTAACTATTTTTTACCTAACAAACTTGACCCTCTCACCCTATCAAGTTTATATAATATTAGTTAAACTTATTCTATTCAACATAAATTAATTACCAATTTATATAAATAGCTTATATAGTGTGCCAATTTGACGATGTATTTTGGTTCTACAAGCACGGGGATTATAAAAATAAGGAAATGTTGTGGACATGATTGATCCAAAAATCCCTGAGATGCATCCATGTTGGGTGGTTATGTACACAAGCTAAGGCATCACATCATCCATCAATATCTACAATAAAATTGATGTTTTCAACTAATTTTATTGTGTTACCATAAGTAAAAAAAAATAATTCATGTGTGAGTTTTGTGAGTTGTGTTTCTTCTGATAATACCAATTCTCACATACATTTTGAACCACATCTTTTTCTTTTGAATCACACACTCCTCGAGCTCCTCCATCTAAAGTCCTTTTCTCAATTAGTGAGTTGGAATCCAAGTAATTGTAGGTTGATTCTATGTTATGCTGCCTAAACAAGCATAACATTTGAGAATTGTTGTCACAACATAGCGAATAAAAAGGCGGTGGTACATGAATTTTATATGGTACAAATAAAAATGGAGATGAGCTAGTTGATGCAAGTGTATTATGATTGAAATTATTTCTTTATTATAATTATAAATATTTTGTATTAAATATTTATAATTATAATTTATTTTTATTTTTATTTTTAAATTAATTAAATAATAATATAAATTGAATAATTATATGATGGAGATGACGTAATTCATAATTTTACATTATTTTAATTTTAAAATATTTTTAAAACATTCTTGAAAATTGTGAAAGTTACCTCAAAATATTAAAAGTATACACCAATGTCCATTGATCATTCAGAAATAGAAATAAGGTTGTGAAATACATGTTGAAACAATCAAATTTAGTGTATGAATACCTAAGCTATAGACCAATGTCCATGGAGCACCAAAAATTTGTAACACTAAACATTTGTCTATAATGTTATGTAACCATAACTTACAAAATCACTAAACACAATCCCATTTCACTTGAGGAAATCAATCTCCATGGACTATTGCAATACACTCAGAAAGACAATGAAAACTTAGTAGATTAAACAATTTTTAATAGGTGCATCTTTAACTTTAAAATAGGCCTCATGATTTGTAAGCCTCAAGGAAGTAGTATTGCACTAAGATTTCATTGTAGCTTGGTCCTTGCCTTTTGTTGATATTTTTCTATCTTTCAACAATTGTTAAAGAAGCATTAATTAGTGATATATGCTATTTCCTTATGACTTTTCTTTTGCAACATTGGTGCAATTGCTAGTTATATACATTTTAAGTTTGATATTAATCAACACATATAAAGCGAATATTTTCCCCCCATATATTTTTCCCTATATTTTAAAAATGTTAACATACAATCTTATACACCTTATGTTAGTAATAGTTGGAAATCTAAAGATTATTATTATTATATAATTTTATATAATGATGAAACATAACTTTAACATATTATATACATGATTGTGAGAATTATTTGAATATACTTACTTAATATAATAAATTTTATTTTTTCACTATATGAAGTAAATTGTAAAATTATTTCATATGTAAATGTAATTAAAGAGCTATGTGAATAAAGCATAATGTTAAGGAAGTGAAGTGTCTTAATTGAGAAGATGAATATACTAGCCATTTCCCGAGAAGGTGTAAAGATACACAGAAGGAATACGGCATGAAAAATTATTTACACCAAAAAGAGGGCGTGAGATAAATGTATTTGTCAAATTTTGGTATGAAAGATAATAATTTCACACAATAAAAGCAGTGTAGTATACTTTTTTGGCTATTGTTTTCTACAATATATAAATAATTTGAAGATATTTAAAAGTCAATTGAGAAAATCAATAAAGTGAGGGTATTATATTTTTTCTTAACTTATGTATTTCATCACACTATTAATTATATTATTAATTTTTATAATAATTTACACATATTTACACAAAACAAAAAAAATATCATCATCATGATAAAAATTACAAGAGTTGACTTTATTAAATGAAAAATTGGCAGCTCTCAGATGAGAGACTCCACCAGGAGAGACTGCCATGGAGAACACTCTACCTCAATCACATTACAACCATGAATATATAATCTTCACGCATATAGGGAAGTTAGAAAAACTTATCTAAAGAATAGGAACTAATTTCTAATCTAAGGTTTTGGTGAACTGACTCTCTCCTAATATTACATTCTCCATTATCTTCAACACTCCCCCTTACTGGAGAAAGGGTTCATTAAAAATCCTAACATCTCCCTAAATGACTCAAAATTAACTCTTCCAAGAGGCTTAGTAAAAATGTCAGCAACATTATCACAAGTATTACAATATTCAATATGAATTTCCTTTGACTGAACCTTCTCCCTAACAAAATGAAACTGTATCAATATGCTTTGTGTTTTTATGAAACACCGGATTATTTGCAAGTTTGATGGAGCTTTGGTTATCACATCTGATAAATGTTGCATCTTTTTGTTCTTCTCCGACATCCTGGAGAAGTCTTCTCGACCAAATTGCCTCACATGTTACTGCACACATGGCTTGATTCTCATCTTCTGCTGAAGACAAGGATACAATGTTCTGCTTGTTGTTGCTCCATGCAATGACCCTAGACCCAATCCTAAATGCATAACATGTTATGGATCATCTGTCATCTAGATTTCTGGCCCAATTAGAGTCTGAAAAACCTGTCAATATAACATCAAAAGGATCAGTATACATAATACCAAAGTCTAAGGTTCCTTGAAGATACCTTAAGACACCTTTTGCTACAATCCAATGACTTTCAAGTGGCTTGGACATAAATTGGCTCAATACAGTAACTGCATAAGCCAAATCTGGTCTAGTAGTGGTCAAGTAGATTAAATTCCCAACCAAATTTCTATACAATGTTGCATATGCCTCCTTAGAACCATCATCATTCTGAAGTTTGGTATTCTGCTGTAAAGGTACTGCTGCAACTTTGCACTAATCCATCCTGAAATTTTTCAGTAAATTCCTGACATACTTACCCTGTGATAGAAAAGTATAGCATGAATCTCTCCACACTTCAAGACCCAAATAATAGTGTAGCTCACCAAGGTCTTTCATCTCAAACACCTGTGACATTTGCTCTTTAATTTCTTTAATGGGTTCATCATAATTTCCTTTAATGATAAGATCATCTACATATAAAGAATTCAAAACAATTCACCCTTATTCATCAAACATAGTATATAGATTAGGATCATTCTTGCTTCTTTTATAACTATGCTGGAGGAAAAATGAATCAATTTTATCATACAATGACCTGGGTTCCTATTTTAGTCCATATAATTCTTTCTTCAATCTACATACTAAATGTTCTTTCCCTTGTTTAAAAAACCCCTCAGGTTGCTCTAAATACACTTATTCTTTCAACTCCCCATTTAAAAATGCATATTTCACATCTAGCTGGTGTATCATCCAATGATGTTTGGTAGCTAAAGGAATTAACATTTTGATTGTGTTTAGTTTAGCTACAGGGGCGAAGGTTTCCTCACAGTCTATACCTTCTTTCTACGAGTACCCCTTTGCAACCAACCTAGCTTTATATTTATCTATACTCCCATCTACTTTAAATTTAATATTGTATAGCCATTTGCAACCTATGGTTTGTTTACCTTCAGGTAATTCAACTAACTCCCAAGTTTTTTTTGTATGTATTGATTCATATTCCTCTTCCATGGATACCCTCCATTTATTATATTAACCGACTTCTTTATAAATAGAGGGTTCAAAAACATTTAAAATGCGAGTTATAAAAGCATTTTCCCTATATTCTATTGGAAATTGAGTTTTCCTACCTGATTTCCTGGGTGTTGGAGTGGTTTCACACCTATTCTGATCATCCCTTTGCGGACTTGGTTTGGCTACTGCATCTACACCATCTGCTTCTTCCTTTTTGTGTTGCTGCTCATGGTTGTCCCCAGTTTCATCACTCCCTCCTTCCATCAACAAAGGAATGTACCATTCTTCATTGTTGTTATCATTGTTTCCATCATGAAACTACTCATGAAAAACTACATCTCTACTTGCAAATAATTTATGAGTAGAGGGATCAAATAATTTACAATCTTTAAATTCAGTACAATACCCAAAAAAAGTGTATTTAATGGCCTTTGAATCCAGTTTCTTCCTATCCTCCTTTGGAACATGAGAAAAGTATTTGGAGCCAAAAACTCTTAAATGTTTAGCTGCAGGCTTAAAACCTAATAAAGCTTAAAATGGAGTTTTAAACTCAAGAATTTTTGTTGGACTCCTGTTCTTCAAATATATTGCAGTATTTATTGCTTCCGCCCAAAAGCCATTATACAAATTCTTACCTTTTAACATGCTTCGAGCACACTCCACAAGGGTTATGTTCTTTCTCTCTGAAACCCTGTTCTATTGAGGCGTGTGAGGTATTATAAATGGTTACAGTATTCCATGGTATTTGCAATATTTGATGAAATTAGCCTTCCTGTATTCTCCCCCTTGGTCCAAGCGGAGAATCTTGATGAATTTAGATGTATGCTTCTCAATCATGCTTCTGAATTGTTTGAAATATTCAAAAGTATGGCTCTTTTTATTGAGAAAATATACCCATGTTAATCTTGTATAGTCATCAACAAATAATAAGAAATAATAAGCACTTCCCAATGACCTTGACTACATTGGCCTACACAAATCAGCTTGGACTAACTCTAGTATATCTCTATGCTTTCTATTTACATTTACCAGAAACTCATCTCTCTCCATCTTCCCAAGAGCACATGCTTCACAGTCAACATGAACATGCTTCAAAACAGGGATACCATTGACCATACCTCTTTTTTGAAGTTTCAAAAAATCATTGAAATTAATATGGTTGAATCTCTGATGCCATAAATATTCTGTAGTCATACCCGATGATGTCAATGCTTGGTGTGACACACTTCTCACATTAAAATTGTAAAGACCCCTCACTCGAATCCCTATTGCAATTGTCTTCATACAATCCAACAGATCCTTAATAACACAATAAGATTTAAAGAACTCTACCTTAAGGTTATGATCTATTATCATTGCGAGAGAGATCAGATTCTTATTAATTCCAGGTACATACATCACATTTTGGATATTCCTAGTAATGCCATCAGGCGATATGATAGGAACATTACCATGCCCTTTGATTTGGTACCCTCTGTCATCACCAAGGTATATGTTTACACCACTGCTAGTTTCTTTAAAGTCTTCAAACCACTATTTGTTACCTATCATGTGAGTCGAAGCTTGTGAGTCCACAAACCACGTATCTTGAGATGGAGTCGACTTTCTTTGTTATGTACCTATGCCTTTCTGTTATCTATTTTCCTTCCCTCTAAAGGGATTCTTCGTCACCATTAAATAAAGATCTAAAATCTGAGGTTTCAAGGTCATTTTCCTTTCTTCCTCTTGCATCAGGATCTCAATCAATTATTCAAATTTGGGGGCTTTCTCTCTCACATTCAAGCCCGTGATAAACATTTGATAGTTGTCAGTCATACCATTCATGGTAATCATTACCAGATCAGTGTTTGAAACTGTCTCCCCTATGTCACCAAGCTTGTCTTTTAGGTCCTTGATGTGAGAGATGAACACATCCACTAACTCATTCTCCTCCATTTTAATGGAGAGAATCTTTCTTTTGAGAAACAAAAGACGATTTGTGTTTCTAATCTCGTACAGATCCTTGAGGGTTGTCCAGATTTTGTTTGTTGATTTACACTCTCTGATGTGAGGGATAATGCAGTCTTTGAATGAAATTTTAAACAACGTTTTCACCTTGTTCTCCCTCTTCTCCCAATCTTGAATTTTCACACATGATCCGCCTCCTACAACTGTAAGTTTCAATTCATCGTCATTCTTAACACATAAAATAAAATTAGTGCCTACGAAGAAAAATAATGTTAGCTTCCTTAAATAGTTAATTTCCACTTTCTTACACACTTTCTATTAATATAAACTTTATCACACATTGTATCCATCAGAATTGAGAAAAATAACTCTAAATATTGTAATTTTTTTATTGGGTAAAATTTTCATTATTTAGCTTTATGGATGGAGTATGAGGTACTTATCTACACCGTTTCTTCTAGATATATGAAAATATATGTACAAATGAGTCACAGATATGTCCTTACATATACTAGAAAAACCTTCTTATGGGCCGACATGTAGGCCTACTTCTGGGCCGAATTTACTTCTGACTTGGAGGAGATCTTCCTGTCGACTTGTAGAGGATATTAACATTGATCTTGAGCCACATTCTGAGCCATGTCTTCAAGACTTCTATGAAAAGGTCTTGAGGAATACTTCATTGACTAGACTCTTCATATACATGACCCTTAATTAGTACATTTATGACAAGATGACAAATCCCTAAAAATATCAAGAAGAAGTCTTTTGACCTATAATAAAAACCTTTCTCATGAAACCCATGAAGCAATTATAACAAAAATACATTTTATTATCTTTGTCTTCTTCATTACATAAATACATAATTACATAGTCAATATGAAGGTCGAACCTAGTTACACTTTCCAACACTCACTCTTAACTAGGGAGGTATTCATAATGGGACATGGTCACTTTCAATTTGAAGAATATCATAAGAAGAATCAGATTGGTAATCACATTTGTATAGCATAATATCAACCAAAATTGTCCTAATGCAAGGCCTTGAATAACAACCCCATCTCTCAATTATACAATGGACTACAATGCTGGTGAGACACACGACATATAGACACCATAGTCATTGTCTCTCCAAGATACATACTCCACCTAGGTGTTCCCAAAGTATGACCTTCTTGGAATATTCTTCTCTTGGGTAGCAAGCCCTCAAAGAATATCGGTCCTCGACTACTCTTATCTTGAATGCCCTATCTCATTCTCAAAGAGTATCAAATGCTAGACCCAATCCACCATTCTGTCTTCTAGGTGAAGACCGGAATGATGTGTCTATCCATTCTCTCCTCATGGCCTTCACTATGAATTACGACTGTTAGTCCTGGTCTACTACATGACACATGAATTTATAGAATCATATACGAAACTTCCTTTTAATTCATGAAGGACATACTACAAGCTTCTTCCAAGTAAGGAACTTACCACCAAGCTCCATCTTAACTAGGGACCTGCAACAACAATGGTTAGACACCCTACTTATCATGAAGAATTCCTCCCCTTAATGTCATCGATTTTGATATTTGATCAATCTCCAACATTGGATTCATAGGGCATAGATCATCTATCACTTTCATCCATGAGTCATGTCATCCACCAGAAAGTGATTCATCATTCTTTCTCATGTGGTCCATTTTTATAACATGTTGCTTTCCTTCGAACCATTTCCCAAGGATATTACATCCTTCCACATGATTGGTAGCCCTGCATAAACTTATCCAGAAAAAAATATACATAAGAACTTTGAAATCAAAAGTTACCTTAGTGTTGATCTTCACCAAGACATCTTCCTATAGGCATCGCCATCCTTTATTCAGAATTGCAAATCTCCTAAAGATATGTATTTTCAAGGGTCTTCCTGTTTACCACACTTCTATCAGTGTCCACATATCTTCCTAAGAGATATCCTACTCACATCTTCTTGGCTTCCAGATGATAACCGCCTCTTGACATGGTTGTACTTCATGATCTCTTCCTTGATTTCTCCACATAGTTTTATTCCTAGGAAATTCCAATATCCAGTTCCTTTTTTTGTATACAACCACCTACTATTTCATATGACGAAACATTTGATTTCATCTATTAGTGGAAACTTGTGCACTAGAATAGATCCTCCTTCCTTTGATCGTACTTCTAAAGATAGAAATCCATTACCTGCAACCATATGACATGAATTCACAACATCCAATGTTAGAATATAGATATATGTACCTCATCCTTCTCCTTTTGACTCATTCTACAAAAAATTTACTTGATCTTCTTCATCAATTTGTCATCATATCCTAATCCCATAATTCTGCAAGATAGAATACCCAATGAAACCTTTTGTTTTATTTCTAGTCAGTATCAACACCTATTTCCATATTGATTATTGAATTATGATCCTTGATCTTGATGACTTCCTTTCATCAATGTTGTTATCATTGAGGTTTTCAAGAGCTACTTCTTTAAGTGCTCCTTCCATGCTTCTATCATGATGCTATTAATATACACTATTTCCTCTCGTTCTATTTTACAACCAACAAAAATCACTTAAAGAGGAAGATGATCTCAATCATAAAGATCTTTCACTTCTTCTTTCTTAGATTTATTTGCATCATGTTCTTCTCTTTCATCTGTGACCTGGGCTTCTTCCATTTTCCTCTTGTCCTTTCTAGATTTAGGAAAATCTCTTTTAGAATGCCCAAAATAATTACATCCAAAGCATCGTACTTTTTCCATATTTTTTCTTTTATTATGAAGACCAAATTTACTGAATCTTCCTTTCTTCCCAAACATGGCTACAGAGGCTTGATTCCTTTCACTTGATCCTATATCAACTTTGGCTTTCAATATTTTTTCTTCTATCTTACTTAGATCCTGGAATGGCATGGCTTATTCTTTCCCATCAATGCTTTAAGTGAAACTTCCCCATTATTTAGGTAAATAATTTTGTACCATAGTGATTATTTCTCCATCAAACATTAGTTCTCCCAATTTATGTAGTTGATCTCGTAGTGCAAAAATCTCCATAAGATATGGAATTATTCCTTCCTTTCTTGACATTATCAATTTGTATAATTTTTGTCTTAGGGATATTATTTTCCCTATAGAACCTTTCGAGAATAGCTCCACCAATTTGTCATATATTTCTTTTGAGGATTATAGATTTGATACATAGGGAATGAGAGAGTCCTTTATGGATTCTATAAGAATCCTTTGGGCTCTTATGTCTCCCTTCATATATTTAATATATGATTGAATGCCTTATTTTGAAGGTTGAATTGTATATCCTTTGATGTAGCCCATAACTTCATTTTCAATTATATTCAAATTTGTCCTCTTCTTCCATGCACTAAATTTTGATGACCCAACCAATTTGTCGCTCTCTTTGCAATATTTCATTTTGATAGATTTAGATGAGGTCATTGATACTTACTTGAGTAGAGTGACTTACTTCTTCTATAAGCTTCCTTCATAATGATCAAGATGAAGGTAGGAACTCCCTCTTAGATTAATTTCTCCAATGAAGGTGACCTTGGATCCTTGATGATAAAGTATGTCTTCAGAATGGTGATGTTTTCAAAGGTGTTGGATAATGTTGGATGGTGCTATATGATGTATCTTTCAACAATGTCTTCAATGTTATAAATATTTGTTGGGAAAGACTATTTCCTTGACCACCTAGATCCTTTGAATGAGATTGAAGGTTTTCTTGAAATGGCTTGAGAATATTCCTTGCAAAATGATTTGAATTTTCAATGAAAACCTTGACCTTGATTTTGATTCTTGCTTCCTTGAGTGTCTCCTTGCTAAGTAGCTCTTATCTTTAGCACCTTGCCTCTGATAGCATGTTGCAAACTAGGTAGGTATAGGTTTAATTCAGATTCTCTTCTTGATAATTACTTGTGAGCTTACTTCTTTTACTTATGTCTTCTCTTTTTATATTATTATGTCTTTCAACAAGTCAGTTACCAAAATAAAAGACATAAATTTAGGCTTTTTGAGCCAGGGCTAAAACCTCTCCCTTTTGGAGAGGAAAACCCACAAGAAATTATTCTTATAGAATTTAAGATCACAAGTACCATTACCATGACACCGACCCTTGACCTTTGTATTCCTTCAAGACCTTATGGCTGCCTCTTCCTTGGATCCTTAAGATGATCCTTCTTCTCTACACCATCCTGCACCTTTTTGCACCAAAGCTAGATAACTTAGTCTATCAATTGAATGATCCTTCTACCTTATCGACTCTAGGAAATCTTGGTTCCTAGATCTCCCTAATATACATTTTTTTTCTTATATTATGTCTCTATGGATGCCTTTCAAACCTATAATATATCTCCTTGTTATATTCCAAAACAGAGATACATTCAAGACAATGAGTTGAGTCCTTCTCTTCGCTGTTGAACATAGATCTGAGGTAGGATTCCTTTCTTTCATGTGATATCTATTATATCGTACTCTTCCTTATATACTTTGAATTATTTCTCGTGATATTCACTTGATATTATAGTCTAGACACAAAGATATCTGAATATATATATATATATATATATATATATTGCAACCCACACAATATTGTACCATCTAGGTGATTATTTACCAGAATTCTCTGTCGTTATACCTTGCTTTTTCTAAGGTACTTATTCGCATTGTTTCGCCTATATATCTAAATATATGTGTACAAATGAGCTGCAGAAATGTCCTTATATATAATGAACATACCTTCTTCTGGGCCGACGTGTAGGCCTACTTTTGGGACGAATTTACTTTTGACTTGGAGGAGATCTTCCAGGTGACTTGTAGAGGATATTAACGTTGATCTTGAGCCACATTCTAAGCCATGTATTCAAGGCTTATATTACAAGGTATTGAGGCATACTTATTTGACTAGACTCTTTATATACATGACTCTTAATTAGTACATTTATGACAAGATGAAAAATCCCTAAAAGGCATCAAGAAGAAGTCTTTTGACCTAGAATAAAAAGATTTCTCATGAAACCCATGAAGCAAGTATAACAAAAATACATTTTATTATATTTTTCTTCTTCATTACATAAATACATAATTACATAGTCAATATGAAGACCGAGCCTAGTTACATTTTCCTAAGTTTAGGAAATACTTAAAGAATTTGGGTTCGGAGGAGGAGTGTGCACCCGAAAATTTGGCTCCAACTCTTAATATTGATATTATATAGATGAAGGCATCATTTTATATGTTATGCACGCAGAGGGATTTCATATCCTAAAGCTTTCTACCTCCATGTTAGAGTCGAATACTTTCATATGGGATTCCCATCCAATCATGTATCTTGGCTATGAGTAAGTAGGAAATATCTATAGCTTTAACATGTAGATAGAAGGAAACCCCTGATATTTTTCACACAAACATAGTAAAATTATCCGTATATAGGGTGATATGCAAGTCCCCAACATTTGAATGATCCCCAATGGAATAATTTTAGTTTGTATCCTTTCATATTGTACCCATTTCAACTTATTTACTTGATTTTGTAATTCCATAATCTCTGTAGCACTCATTATGTGATAGCCGAAACCATGTTTTTTTCTTAGAAATGCAATATATATATACAGAAAAAAATGGCCTCTATCAAGGGACACATATTCCAGAGCTAAGGAGGTTTCTCGCTTGGGATATTCAAGGTTTCCTCATTGTAGGAAATATGAATTGTTCTGCTAGCTATTAAAGGTTGAATGGTGTGTTTTCAATGACTTGGTCATCAATTAAATTGGGTTGCAATAGAAGTATGCAGACCCATGCTTCCTTGGAAAAAATTACAAGGCACATAGGACAAATAGATATTTGGAAATGGGCTGCGTTGACAAGAGGAGAAAGAGGAGAAAAGAGAAGGTGGAGGAAGGGAGAGGGGAGTCTCTCTCTCATTTTGATCATCATTTGCCATTCAACAATAGAGAGGGAGGAATAACATATGAGACTTACAGGAAGAACGGAAAGACAACAATATCAGTTTCGTTGGAAAGGTTGCAAAGAAGAATATCTCTCCTAGGTGAGGAACAATGGCCTCTCGATTCCCTATATGGCCAGAGGGTGGAGATGGTATTTTTCTAGATTCCGTTAGTGGTTGGGGTTGAAGGCTATTCCTTGGATTCCTAAAAGGAGGATTTATGGAGCCATTCTTGTTGTTTGGTTTTATAGTAGATTCTCGATTGCCAAAGGTGGGTGGAACCACTATTTTTTGTTTTAAGGGTGGGAACTTGTTTCTCTAGACTCCCTTGACATTCTTGGTTGGAGGTAGCAAGCCTCTATATTACCCTTGTGTTTTGATTGACTACCATTGGGTAACTGGAGGGTGAAGGTTTCTAGCCTCTGGATTTCTTGTACATTTGGTAAATGCTAAGTAGTTGGTGGGTGGAGGAAGGAGGTATTTGGAGTCCTTGTTTCAATTGATAGTTAATGTTTTATTCCCTTGAGCAAGACCCCTCAGGCTCTGGAATCTGGATCGATAGTGACAACTGCAATTGAGGACTAGTTTCTGTTGTCTAACAGTTGAGTGGAGAGTCCTTGTCCCAGACTCAATTGTCCAGGATTTTAAGATAAGCGATCTTCTTATACCTATGATATTAATGAATGTATGTTTCCTTCATGTTTTGGAACAATTTCATTATTATGAAAATGTTGTTTCTTATTATCTTGGTTTTATAAGAAATTTGGCTTGGGAAAAATAATTTTGATTAACTACAATAGTATATTTCTTTCTATAATTAATCAATAAATCAGTATAAAATCATGCCACTGTGTGAAATACAGAAAAATGATTTTTTATGGTTTATGGGCATAGTTCTTTCATCTGGAACAACATTGCCACAAGTCCTTGAAAACCTATTTTAATGGTTGTATGTAATCTATTAATGTCCACCTGTGAATGGTGGTTACAATGAATATATATATATATATATATATATATATAGTCAGGACCTAGTGTCGAATTCATGACACCGTGGGTGACAATGTCAAAACCCTAGCATGGTATGTTTGCTCACTCACGCACTACAAGAAAAATGGACATTGGTAAGGGGTGAAAAATGTCACCACAAGCTCATTGGTGAGGGTCAAAAGAGCCTTCGTCACCAAAAACTGAATTTCGCCAAAGGTGGCATCGTCAAAAGTAAAGGTGTTGTGGTGACATTCAAGGTCTATCACCAATATTAGTTTATAATGACGGATAGTGACCGTCACCATTTCATATGAGCAATTGTGACGGGCAATAGCCTCTGTCACCAAAAACCTGAACGTCACCAAAGGTGGCGTCGTCGAAAGTATGTGTTGTGGTGACATTCAAGTTCCATCACGAATATTGATTATAATGATGGATAATGACCGTCACCATTTCATATGAGCAATGGTGATGAGCAATAGCCTCCGTCACCAAAAACCTGAACGTCACCAAAGGTGGCGTCGCCGAAAGTATGTGTTTTGGTGACATTCAAGGTCCATCATGAATATTGATTATAATGACAGGTAATGACCGTCACCATTTCATATAAACAACAACAATTTTTGGTGATGGACATTTCATGGCCGTCACTATTGGTGCATATATATGGCGACGTTCGTTGACCATCACCATTTCATATTTGGTGAGGGTAAAAAACTGTCATGATGAGCTCATTGGTGACATCATCATCCATCACAAATAATGACTATAATGACAAACATTGACCCTCACCATTTCATATCAACAACAAAAATTTATGGTGATGGACTTTTCATGGTTGTCACTATTGATGCATATATATGGTGGCATTCGTTGACCGTCACCATTTCATATTTTGGTGAGGGTAAAAAAATGTCACCATAAGCTCATTGGTGAAGGTCAAAAGAGCATTCGTCACCAAAAAATTATCGCCGCCATTCCCTATGAATATCAGGGCACGATGGAATCGAACCACCAACCTCCTGCTTGTAAAGCAGGTGCTATTCCATTGAGCTAGCACCCTTTAAAGACTTAGAATTTTAAAAATTATATCTTGAAACCTTTATAGATTGTAAATTCTACATAAATTAAACTCTCGACAATCTTTTACTAAATAAGAAAAACATCTGCGTTTCTGTTGCCATGCGTGAAAACCATGGAGATCCCTATCGATAGTAGAATAAGATATGTGCCTGTTGCTCAAGAACACATTCCTTATTATCCATTCTTACCTGACAGAAACCAAAGAGACAACACAACATCAGCATATACAAAATTCCCTACCGATATATAATTATAACTTAGCTAAGAAGTCTAAAATATGTTCTTAATTAATAAACTTTGTATTTGGAAATCTCGTTTCTTCATATTTAAAAAATACTACGTTGTATAACATTCTATCTATTTATCCCAGAAATTATATCATAGCACATGTCACACAGTAGCAATTGTGGTACATAAAGTAAAAAGGCAAATTTTCTCAAGAAAATAGATTTAGAAAATAGCTTTTAAAACTATATGTTTGTCATCACAGCTTTAATTATTTCAACAACAAACTAGTTGGATTTTGAAAAATTAATATCATTCATATGAAAAGAACAGGACAATGGCCAGACTCGCTATTCATACAAATATTAAAGCTAGTCACTATTTCCATTGCAGATAACTGAAATTTGTGTAGTGGTGTAACATTTAGAGCTGATTAGCGGGGAAGACTCATTGATACCATCATTTTTTTTCTACAATATGTCATGTCTCTAGATCCAGATCAGATTTCTAGCTCACCCTTTAAAACACAATTCTACCTCTCCATTTGATTTTTTTTTTGTCAAGAGAATTGATAGGACCTTCCCATCCTCTGTTTTAAATCAATCAATAACCATCCATCAATGATATAAGAATAACAGATACAAAACAAAGGCCAAATATGCACTTGATGTATACCTATGTTCTAGGACTCATCTGACCTTACTGGTACAAGGAGCTTACTCTGAAAAAATAACATCCACGTGGGATTTACAATTTTTTTTTAAATCAAGCTCCTACTAAACCAATCAAAATATGAACATAATTTTAATAAATATAATCTTCGACTTAAAATAAAAGTGGCCTAGAATTGAATTTTATATCAACCATTTCAAGTAACTTACATCGAGTGAGAAATAATGGCCATGCATATTGATTTAGTGAAATAATTGATCTAATAAATCTCAAAATGAAACATATGACTTACAGCTAAGAAACGAAAATAAATTACTTACAACTAAGACATGGGGTTTACCTTTCAACCCTGCCATTATATAACTCTTCTTTATGCACATATGATTAAAATTTTTCCGGTACCAGGTGGAAGTGGTATTGTAACATTATCCTTTAATAGAGTTTGTGTCCATGACTACTTCTCAAGATCCACTCCATTGCCAACATTTGGGGCTCGATAAGATACATGGAAAAACCATCAACAAGAAAATGAAATCTACATCCTTATAAAATAAGGGAAGGAAAATAAAATCCACAAATTGAAACAAACTGTAGGATAAATCATTCTTGCAACATGATTATCTTGTCATGAACAATAAAAAAGAAATAAGTAGAAATGTAATTTTTCCCACATTTTAACAATCATTTCCTTTTGCATATTCTATGAGAAATTGGTGAAAAAATTCAGCTAAAGCTTGTCAACATCAGGATTGTAGTAAAACATAAAGGAACAACTCCAACATAGATTATATAATCCTAAACATAAGTATAGATTCTATACAGATAAGTATTTTTTCAAGACATTGTATTTTGTGAAAATTTGGAATTTTAGCATTATAGATAGCATGAAATTGTTGTTCATAAGGGAGAACAAGTAGTAGATCGACACAATCCAATGAAGAAACATCACATCCCACTATGTCATAGAAAGGACCAATGGAAAAGTTCACAACACAATGTTGTGAGACTATAAGGTGAGGGCCCTCTTTTTGCACCCATCCCAATTGGTAGGGGAATGGGTGAGCGGTCGTGGGTAGGTTGAGGCACTACACCAAGTCCTTGGAGATCTTTGAAATAACACAGTTTATGGTACCATTGCCTTACTACCATATGTCGAGTATTTATGAAGTCCATTCAGGAATTTCTTCAATGTTCAAAGTTCAAACAATTAGATAACCGAAAGATGTAGCCTAAAAAGCTCAGATTTGAAAAGTAGATAACCAAATATGTAGAGTATATATTATCTCAAATTTATATATCCTAATTTCCAGACATTGATATGACACTTTTTAGCATACTATTTTGAATTCAACCCAAAATGCTAGTAGAAAAATATTGATGGTTATTTTGCTGATATATAAGTTTTATACATGCATTTATTTAAATAGTTAGCTTGCAGTCTCAAACATATCTAAGGATGCACACAATATGTTGCATCTTTAGTGCTGGTGTGTGAACAATGTCATAAAAATTCTTCTATCTATATAACAAGCATTTCAAGCTTGCCTTTGTTGTATGATATGGACATTTGTCCTTTAATCAGAGTTATGAGACACAAAACCACTTTCACCCTTAAGAAAAAATGTGGTTGTAAATGCATGGTGAACTCTCTTAGTGCAAAATTTCTCTTGGTATGGTATTGGATTATTAGTCTAGTGCCAAGTTTAAGGGTGCCAAAGACTTTAGATTTTAACTACGATATGGTGCACGCAAGGCTTTAGGACAACATATTCCTTAGGAATTTCATGTTGGGAAAGCTCCAAATCTGTTCCCCAGAAAAATCAAGTTAAATGGAAATATTTTTTTATAATTGTTTTGATTCATATGGATGCACATTAATATATATGTTTTTTCCTAAATTTGAATCATTTATGTATTTTTGGACAACCAATTTTTTGACTCAGTTTTTATCTAGCTCTGATTCAATTCACATTTTTGAGGTTAACCATTTGATGACTGGTCCAATTCATGTAATTAAATAAGGCATAAAAGATAAAGTTGTATTTGTGTGTTCATGAGAGTGTTTCATGCATAAGTAATATGGGAGTTACAAAAATCTTTAGCTATACCCAATTGGAAAATTGGAGTGTTGTAGATGTAAGAAAATGTGTAACAGAATATCCTAAATTTAGAAATAAGAATATTGTGATGTGTGATTAGGGAAAAAATTAAATTCGATCATGGATAAATAAAACTCCAAGTTGAATGTAATATCACAAAGAATTGTGCAAAAAAATATAGTATGTATGTCATATTGTTGCTCCTCTTCTTCATGTGGAAGGCATAAGAATTTTATAAAAATAATGAAAATCTAAACTAGGGATATGTTGGAACCCAACACTTTTCCTTGCCTATATATAGTAAGAGAGGAATCACAATTCATGAGGATAGTAATTATGTTCTTGTGAAATCATGATAGTGCTTGGAATGACAAGAAAGCCACTAACAGTGGCTCGTGATAATTGTAATTAGTCATAAAAATATAAATGGAAGTTTGTATCGAAGGATTTTAACAATCATTATATGTTTTTAATTGAGAAAGTTTGAGTCCAATAAAGAGATAAATGATAAAAAAATCCTTAGTGATTGAGTATGATTATACACATGTTTCTTGGTCTATCTCAGGAAATTGAGAGGATAAATTAATATCCTCTCCAACCAAGTTCAATTGCCGCTTGTGACATGACTGTTCTTCGTGAGACAATTGTTGATCGGTACAAAAAATGTATATATTCTTGGAATATGATCTAACTATGAATATGGAAGCATTCAACTATCTTATTGAGGACATTGTATTTATGAAGATATCGAAGTCAAATCTTTGGAATAACATAATTTATGGTAGTGACAAGGTATGCAAGGCAATGGTAAGCTAGAAGTCAAATCTCAAATAACACAATTCCAAAACAACTTAGGGTTTACAGTGGCTCCATCAAAGATACTCTGACATGGAGTTTTTTCTCATGGTGATTTTAGATTGTTGGAGTATCTTTGGTGGAGCTAGGGTTTCTCTCGGTTTTCCCTATCTAGGGTTTTTGAAAGCATGGAGAATTACATGATAGGTTGTGATTGTGTTCATGGTTTTCATTTCTTCTTTATATATATATGAATGTTTTGGGTGAATTCTCCAAGAAATCCTAGAACCTTAAGGAAAAAACACACACATAGAGAGGGAGAGAGAGAGAGAGAGAGAGAGAGAGAGAGAGAGAGAGAGAGAGAGAGCAGCACTGCTCTTACATCCCTAACCCAAGTATGAAAAGGAATTTGCACAAGTGCATGATTGAATATAATAAAAACTCACTCCTTCCTCTATTTACGTGAGAGGTAAAGGAGCTTTAACAAAAAGTGGACCTAGTCCACTACATGCAAACTTGCAAGACACAAGTAGGTCCACCCGTGTGAAGCACTCTACTCTAAGTGACATGTGTCAGGATTAAAGGTGAGAGTGATTAACAAGTAAGGCCTCCATGGCATGAGCACTACTCCCCAAGGTCCAACAATCCTCCAAAGGTCCTAAGCACCAATGCATCTCCAAGGTCATGTGTCTCCTTAAGTACAATGCATATCCAAGGTAATCTGTTGCCTTAAGGACTCCCACAAATACATATACACTCCCTCAACCCAAGAGTTCACATGTAAAGGGAGTTTATGTGCTCATGGTGATTTTGGGAGTTTTTTCTCATTGTGAAATACCCAACTCTACTCCAAGCACACAATCTCCCTTCATGCATCAACAACATGGAGTCACCAAGCTCCATACTTATCCAACACTTCGAGGAATAATGTCTTTCAAACATCCAAACAAGGTCTTGCAGAAAATAGTAAACCACCTCCAATGTCCAGGTCCATCATGGAAGAGTATGGGCCAACCATACAATATGCACCCCACATCTTGCTTTCCCATTGTATGGGACTTTACATTCCTAATGAAATGAGTGGTTGTGGACCCTGAAGGTACATCATATGACAAAATTGTCGTCATTGGAAGTTCAAGGTCTTCCAAAAATGTTTTATTTGTGAAGATTTAATTCCATTGGATTTCACGATGTAATCAAGTCAATATTGTGCATGTTGGCCATGTTAAGTAAAATATATGCATAGTAAAGAAATAATAGAAAAATAAAAAATTATTTGTCTCATTGAACATGTAGGATCTAGATATGTAATAAAGGGTATTCTAATTAAATCTTGGGGATTGATTTGAATCATGGAAGGCATTTATCTGCTTGCAACTGATGTTACATGGCGGCAAAGTAACCATCGATCCAATTAACATTCAGGGGGTGCATCCAATATTTAAATGATGTCTCTTCCATATGTTTAATGTTGGTCTTTATTTTTCCATACTTTCTATATTCATCAACCAGAGCACTCTCTTAGCCTAGGAATTATGATATGCAATACAAATTTTTTTTTCTTTTGGCATGCAACATGCCTCAAGCACAGAAGAAGGTAAAAAAACAGAGTGATACAAGTTCATATTTTTTTAATTCAAAAGTATAAACAACATTTTCATTATGATTAATTTTTTCTGTAGTTTCCTTTCATTAATATTATGATATAATTCATGAGTTTATCTTCTTTGATATATTTCTATCATCTTCCTTTCTTCCCTTTTGCTGCTTGAAAAAAATGAATTTTCATATTGAACTGACTGGAGAACAATATGTAATCAGATATTCTCAACACTTGAATCATAAGTAATGACACAACTATACACAACCAAACAAGAATCACAAGATCATGTTAAGGATGTTGGAAAATGTAACTAGTTTTGGTCTTCATAATTGTCATTTGACTCATATGTGTATCAAAAGATGAAAAAAATATTATTTTGTAAAGCATGGGTTTCATGTTCAAGTATTTTTTCAATTAGGCCAAACATTCTATTAATGTTGCTATGAAATACATAAGTCAAAGAGTCAAATTTTGCAAAAGACCCTATTAGGCACTTGTATCAAGAAAATAATAATTATTTTGTCTCTAGAATAGTCTAGAGAACTCCCAAGACGAATTCGTCCATCTATTGTGAATTCAGCCTAGAGAGGGCTATTTGAACCACTTAGAAAGGATATTTAAATGAGGAACTTCAACCACATTTGATACACACATCTCACATTTGATATTCACAAAATAAGGTTGAGTTAGAGATATTGTAGTGGTAACTACAATGTACCCTAACTAGAATACAAAAGGAGCAACACCTTGGCATCTTAGTCTCGGGACCATTTAAAACAAGCCTACAATTGAAGTGAACCTTAAAGGCATCATCAAATTCAAGTAACTTTTGTATTTCTCTCTATGTCTCAAGCATCTAATACTATGTATTCATTCTACAAAGAAATTAATAATCTTGATGGGACGTCCAACTTCCAAGCATGGATGAATAGGATAGATCTTATCCTCATATAAAATGATGTCATGGACCATGTCCTAGACAAAGTTGCAGAACTAGATAAGAGAAATACCAAATACTGGAACAAATACTTCAAGGATGAAACAAGGGATAAAATAATCCTTATTGAATCAATCAAGGATCACCTTATTCCATTTTTTGTATAATTGGATAAGGAAAAAGACATCTATGACAGTTTGACTAAGCTATATGTAGTAAGGACTTAACGACAGAAGATATATTTGAGGAGTCACTTGTACAAGGCAAGGCTATCCTTTGATGTATACATCTCCTCATAGTTGGTGAAGACATCTCAGTTGAGGGATCAACTCCAAGCTCTTGTAGAAATTGTTTTATATGCAAAATTGACAACCTATGTGCTCAATGATCTATCTCCAGAATGGAAGAATTTTGTGACTAGTATCTACTCATGGAAAGACACTTCGAGATTTTTTTGGTCTCAATGCATCCTGGAAGAGACTAAATTGAAGGAAAAGGACAACATCAATCCCAATGGTAAGTCTCGAGCCTTTGCTGCTAAAGTAAAGAAGTTTCAGAAAATGAATTTTGGTAAGTACGAACCTCGTCAAAAGAAGATTAATATATCAAAAATAAAATTATTTGAATGTAATGATTATGGACACTTCAAGAGAGACTGTCTTAACAATCCTTAAAGGAAAGGGATGGAGCTCACGTAGTTGAAGAAGGAAAAGAACCTGAAAATATTCCTAAGGTTGAACAACCCGAGGATCTTTTCTATTAGCTCCATCATAATGAGGTTTTCAGTTTGGAGAGTAGATCATGTAGAAGTATTAATTTTGGCATCATAGATAACATCATATGAATATGACTAATTTAGGTATTCATAAAAGAAGTAATCTAGCAGTAGGACCAATGCATGCATCAACTCTTTGTATCATGTCATAGCAAGAGAGGATCTCAAAGATACTCTACAAGAAAGAAATCATGAGAGATTATTCAATTTGTAGAAGAAGAATCATGATGACATTGCAGGAATATTCTATACTTTCAGATTTTGAGAGCAAGTTTCCTAACAGTTTGCAGGTACAATTCAACATGGAGGAAATATCATCTTTGAGATAAGAAGCAATTTTGGACTAGATGGCTAGCTGAAGAAAGAGGTATGCATGAATTTGAATTCTTTTTTAGTAAATTTGATTCATGCTTTTAGATTATTATAAGAAGAGCAAGTTGCGGGAATATGCCTTGTTGCATAAGCATGATTTGTTTTGAAGTTTAGAATTTTTCGGTTGAAGACATGATATTTGAGCATGAAGATCAACATTTGATATGGTCTCTTAAGGTATGGAAGACTACTAACGTTAGAGGGAATTCTATAAACTCTGATAGATGTGACTTGTTTGAAATCCACATTGATAAGTGGATGGCTAGGAGTATGTAAAACTTAGAAACAATTTCAAATTTGGTTGTTAATTTATTCAAATCAATAATGAAATGCATTCAATGCTATTTAGCAACAAGAATATTATGTCTAAGGAAATTAAGTTTACTGTATGATGAAATAAATATGCTCATCTGTACACATAAATCATTTTACTTTTTGTAAAAAATGAATGGCATCATATTAACCTCACCTTAAACCCAATTTTGTTGTCTAGGCAAGCATGCCAATCAGATTTCATTTCCTTGAGAGTAACCTAATCATGAGGTCTAAAATAACAACAAAAAAAATATTCCACATGAGCCTTTTATAACACAATATATACATTTTCCATTTTTGAAATATGTAGATTAAGAAAAACAACTTGTTTGGTGAAACTCTTCAATAGTCAATTAGCAAAGCCGAATAATAAATGCAATCACTATTATGAACATGGAAATCAGTCAAAAGAGCTTACGGTGAAGGTTGTTCTAACTCTTAAGATATTATCTTAGAAAGGCTAAACAAAATCCAAAAACAAACAAAAACTATTATTCATTTTACTCTGTACAATATTAAGAAAACCAGGTAGAATCCACTTCTGTGATTGTAATAAAAGAAGATTATTAATTTACTTGGTTTACATTCATTTGATCAATACAAGTTTCTCTAATTTCTATATTGATTTCATGCTCAGAACATTACATTACATTCAAATCTAAACCATGTGAAATACAATCACTGCACACTAATGAGTTGTGGATCAATGTGTGGCATGCAGTTATATTGTAGGGACAACAAAGTAATAAACCAAGTGGACCTTTTAACAAACTCCAGACTTTAAAAAATCACCCATGGTTTTATAGAGGAGGATTGAGAAGCATTGGATGAGAGAAACCTATTCTCTCAAAACCACACAAATGTTTTAAGTAGTGTTCAAGTACATCCCTATTATTTATAGAAAATGGGTGTGATTTCATTGAAGATTTCCCTAGAGTTAAGGATCAGGACAGAAATGTTTCACTCAGCACTACCTTAAATTTTTACATTGTCTCACAATACTGAATCATGTTCTGAGGTTCTAGGTTGTTATAGATATGTGATTGCATTTGTATATCTGGTGTGGTAATAAAATTTATATATCATTATAAAGTTGCTTCATACAATAACCAAATACTCGAATTAAACTTTACTAAGAAAATAATTTAGTGCTATGAGATGACCTGGGAAAATTATCGAATTGTCCCTGTTTAGCATCTAGGCCTGCTCTCAAATTACAATATGATATCTTCAATCTGCCAGGGAGCAATAAAGCTGCATATGCAAAACACCCAAGCCAATCAAACGACAAGGATTTCGCTTATGTGATATTAAGAAACAATTTGCAAAAATAACCCTGGGTAATGGTGAGGGAAAGGATGAAAGTGTATTACCTGACTGATGATACATGAACATGCCCATTGTATATTTCTTCCAAGCCTGTAATTCCTCCATTCTAATGGATGGATCATGGAACAAAGCCAAGCCACCATTCCATTTTCTTGGGAAATCATGTAAATAGCTTCAAATTAATGCAGGTTATTCATAGATGGTTGCCAATAATCCAGTTGTTAATGGACTTGACAGTGAAATTTTTTGTGAAAATGACAGTGAGCTTGTTGGCACACAATCATTGCACATCAAAAATACGGGTTGCAGCTATATAGAACACGTCTCGTAAAATTTTTCAGCCACCGTCAAATACGTCCTAGAATGCAAAATACGTCCCGCAAGATATTACCATGAAAAGGTTAACATGAAAGTACACAACTCAATGCCACCGACATACTATCCGCATCTTGCTTTGTTTGAGTGAAAACAATACATTTTCCCCGTTTGGCATATTCATTTATCAGTGGGTTGTGAATCAAGTGTTTCCCATAGGTGGATGCATCAATATAATAAATTGAGATTCATTTAGCCAAATTCTGAGACGGTTCGCCAAAAATATCGATAAAAACTGGATCATTTACATATTTCCTCAAAATCCTCTGCACCCAGACAAACATTGTAGCAGAAAAAATCACACTCTATCGCTTTTTCGGTAATCTTTCCATACTCACCTCAACATCTTCGTCGAAGCCCATATTCAACATCTGGCCAGCCTCATCCAATACAATAAACTATACTTCTGACAAGACTAATGCACCACGATTGACTCAAAGCAAAGAAAACAGAGCTATTTACATCAACAAAGCAAACATAACACCTTTTTGACTCCCCATTTCCTCTATACTTTGAGAGTGATCTCAGTCTCCCATTTGAAAAGACACTGACATTTGAAGCTATATTGACTAGTTACTGTACAACCAGGTCTCTTACCTGATGCCTTATACTTAAGAATGCTTGCAGAAGAGAACTTAAGTGAAGGAATAATGAACATTAAAACTTGAGAAGAATTGACTCACAGTGTTAGCCAAGTCCAACTGACTTGACTAAATCTTCGACTGATTCAATCAGATCAACTGCTGCTATTTAATCTCGAAATGAAAGATCTAAGTGGATTTTTTTTCATAACCAATGCACCCGTCTTTATCGCTATTACTGGGATTAATTCATTGAATGGATCTGGATCTAACTCCATTCTATATGATACCTTTTCCTTGTCAAAAAATTGGATCTGTGTTGAAGTACCATAACTTCTCGGGCCTCCTGCACTCTATGATGTACCACCTATCAATAAATTGCTCTGAAAATTAGGTCTCAACCCAAGATATTATTTCACACTATTTATACACAGCACGACCCCAAATTTTGCACGAGGCTAATGTTGTTTCATAGAGTGTTTGCAACTGGTTTATTTCTGGGACACTTAGAGATTGCTACCATAAAATTAAGGAAAAAGTTTCTTAAAATATCAAGAAAGTTAATGATGAGGAAAATTCAAAAAACACATTCACCGTACTAGGAAAAATATGATTTACTATCTGAAACAAAATCGACGGAAATTGATCTACAATTTTTAATGCCATACTAGTGAATTTTTTTCTCGAGAACACTTAATATATATATTGAAAATGGGCCAACACTACTGTGCCATGAAATATTGGCTTTCATATGGGAGCATGAGTGTGGAAGAGGAGGTGGAGACTCTGCCATTTATGTTGATAGAGAGGATGGTGCAGCGGGCTCTCGAGCAGTGGGCCCAAACCACAAATTTATAGTCAATTTTCATTACCAGTGTTGTATCCACGACGAGTGCAGCCTCACCCTCCCTTTGGATTAGAAAGAAATGACGATTTCAATGCGAAAGGAAATGGCTAGGGAAAATTACCAACAGACCTGAAACCCACCAAGGGAGGAAGGGACTGTGCTCCTTTCCAATATACCTACCCAACCCCACACATGCTTAATTCCATTATGTATATATTAAGCATTTAAAGCACCCATAGTTCCAATAAACCCTGAATTCTGATCAAAGATGTATTTTTCTTATGCTGGGCTCAATCTCGACCTGGTTATGGAAAAAAAGGGGATGTTGGGATCGATCCACCCACCTCCACTATTTTTAAGTAAATTAAATGCTATTTTCTTGTAGCTGCTACATAAGCCTTTGCCTTTGTAAATGAATCTACGACTCCCTCCACCTATGCAACTACCACCTATGATGTTGCTCGAACTAAGATAATGAGCCAACAATTTGCTAGGAATTAGGACTTTCTAGCCTCCGCTTCCTCAGCTCAGCTTCTAGTCTTCTCTCTTCTCCTCTACTAAACCCTAAAATCTACAGAAAAGCTAACAGAAATAAACCCTTGGGTTAATACACTAATTGACATTGAATTTTGGTCCTCTATAACATTTCCGATTGGTATTTACTGCTCCCCAAATCCCTTATGCCTGCTGGGTTCTCCAGGAAGACGACCTCAATGGAGAAAATGTGTAACCAATAGGTATATATTTTTGGAAAAATCTTGATAATTTTTATAAAGTAGCGGGAAATGGTTTGGAAATAGGGCTTTGGTCACAACTCCTTGTTCTGTAGCATTGCAAGCCATGAATAACACGCTACTCTTTTATTTTTACTTCTAAAAGTAAATTTAATCTCTCCACATTCTACCTTAACGTTGAGACTAGGTCGTTAATGGAAATGAGCGAAATGAAATTTCAATGAAAATAACCATTCTTAATATTATTTTGTTAGTTTCAAATTGATAAGGATTTTAATTTATTAGGAGAAATTTCAATTAAAAATTAGTTTTTTACTTTTTTAGGTTTTTAATTTATTGAGAGAAATTTAGCTTTTCCACTTTTAATTCTAGATAAATGTTGTCATGTATAGTTAAACATGTAATGTTTATTTAAACATTTTGACTCCATAAAAATAAACAAAACAAAATATAAGTATAAATAAAAGCCCAACATCATACAAATATTATAATTTTTTGTTAAATGTTTTGACCCAATAAAAAGAAAATAAAATTTATAATTAATTATAATTAATAATTAAACTATCTTAGATCCTTTTTAACTCCATATCTACCAAGGATTGAGAGGGATCAAATCTCTTTAGATGCACATATTTTTTAGAGTGAAAATAATTTTGATCCCCCTAAGTGCTTGGTAGATCTGTAATGTAGATGCTTGGTAGATCTGCATTTGAGGTGGATCTAGGTTGGTATAAAAGTAAGTTATGATTATTTAAAAAGAAGAAGAAGAAGAAGAAGAGAGTAAGAGAGGGGTGTCACAATGTTAAACTTTTTATTTTACTTTAAAAAATTCTTATATAATTATAAAAATTTAATGATTATTTAAGCATTCTATATAATTATAAAAATTTAGTCATTGCATAGGAGTGATAAACTTTGCTATTTAGGCGTAACGATCTATTCTTAACCAACATGTTTTAATTGAACCCAAGAGAAACACCTTAAATTATAAAAATTGTTGAAATGTCCATTAGTGGTAAGTGATGCTATATCATCACCACCCAACCATAGGAAAAATTCTACCACCATCTCTAAGCCAAGCACTCTTAAACAACTAACCACACAATATAGAATTGTGTTGTCTCCATCAAGGCTCAATGATCATGTACCTAATGGAAACAAGATTCCACTTACATTTCACTCCTCAATGATGTTTTGTTTTGTTTTCTGAATAACACTAATTCTATTAAGAGGTCATATGGTACAAAATGAGTTTACAATCAAGAGAAGCAAGAATGGGAAAACTAAAAATGATAAACTATCAACCTCGATCACGAGAAATAACCAGGAAATAAGAAAAAGAACCAGGAAGTGGAACTAGCTGGAAAAAAAAGGAGGTAGACATTGGAATCTACCCAAAGTGGGTCCTATACTCCAAACAATTTTTTTTTCTTTCTTTTTGTTGACTTTGACCCATCCAACTTAGTGTGGATGGGAGAGAACCAATTGTAGACTATTGTTGACTGTGGGAAGAATCTCCTTATCCGAATCGGAGGAGGAGGAATCATGAGTGTGTTTCTGAGTGCTCACAGAAACCATGGGTCCCTCAGGGTCAGCCAAAGGCATATCTTTTGTTTGCACTGCATTATCCACATCTGCTTCAATCTCCTCCTCATCTGAGCTCAAGAAGTCAATGTCATCCATGGGGTGCAGATCACATGGTTTCCAACTTTTGGATTTTTATTTGTAATTTCTTTTCTTATTTTGGGCAAGGAACGTGCTACAGGAATTTTGAAGGTGCCTTATTTGGTGGAAGTGGTGGAAGTGGAAGGCAATGTTCTCATAGTCCAGAGTCCATGTCCACAGGAAATCACCAAATTTGAGATTAATTTGATTAGGCAGACCTTTACTAATGTCTATTTTAGGACATATTCTGCCATATGTGTATATTATTTTCTCCCCCTAGAGGGATCTGTTGCCAGAAAGCGGCCCAAGGTTTTTCCTATACCTTGGAAAATAGAAAAGTGCCATAGATGTGCAGGTAAGTTGGGAAGCCTGACCCAAATAGGAAGCTTGGTGATTACTTCCATGGAGGGGTCAAAGTATTGGAACTAGGGGGTGAGGAATAGCCTTGTTGTACCCCAAAACCACGGACCTTCAGTTAGGGCCTTTTGATAATCTTTGCTAAAAGTGAACACTACTATGAAGAAAACCTTCGAGCAGAAGATGACCTTGTTGTTTTTGGTCCATTTGGAGTGAATCCATTGGTAGAGATCCGCTGTGTGAGGCCAAATTCCATCGAATCTATAGATGACGACAAATTCTGCATATTTTTGAAGCTGATCTTCAAGATCTAGATGAGAAATTTCTATGGAGAAAACTTCCTCCAGTTTATCAACCAGAAAAGGCTTGGGAGCCTTAGAGGGTTGAGCTACTTTCTTGGGAGGCTATGCATGGAAAACATCTATGTAGGAGAAACCTGGAGTAGAGGATGGTTTCCTAGCTACTCCCCCTCTCAAACATAGGGTTAAGACTATAGAAGTGTCTCTTTCAATGTTATAAAATGAAAGGGGAAGAGAGTCCTTTATTTTTTTACCTCCGTAAATAAGTATTTGAAAATATGAGGGAATACCCAACTTGCATTCAAGGGCATGCAAGAGGTTCTACATCATATTTGTTGAGCATACCCAATGTAGCATTGATCTGCCCGAGAGGAGCGAGATCTGGATCTGAAAAGCAGGGGAGGGTGGATCTAGAAAACCTTGGCTGCCCAAGCGAGTATGGGAGGCCAGATTGATGATCCTCATTGGGTCGTTGCATTCATTGGCACCATATTTACATTTTCTGCTTCCCCATGAGTGTGAGCATCTCAGACTTTCTTGGTCCAAGGTTTCGGATTGGATCTTGGAGTTGTTGGGATGCAGAGACAATTTAGGGCTCTCTAAGCCTGGACAAGAGAGCTCTCTTTAATTTTTAACATCTTCATCAACATGGCTCCATTGGCTTCTCGAATGGACAAGGTATTGATGGTGAACATACACTTTGTAATTTTTTCATTTAAATGTGGTGTTGATACCACTTGTCATGAGGGTAAAATTTTCAATCCACTTAAGCATCTAATATGTCTCAAGAAGCATAGTATTTTTATGGCATTGACATGGCATTACTAGTTTTGAATGAGAATCAACCTCTTATATCACTCCAACTGTGCCTAGCCAACATGCCCTAACCGAACCCAGGTTGAGCTCCTTAAAATATAGGAAATGTTGCATTGCTTGTTTCATTATAAGTGATATTGTGTCATCACCACCCACACATAAACAACCTTTCATTTCCTCCCTCAAGCCAACACACTTGCATAACTAACCACCTAGTGTAAGACTATGTTGTCTCCATCTATACCAACTTCTTGTAATTCTCTAAAGATCATGTACATAGTGGCAATAAGCTTCCACTTACCTTCAATACACTCATCAACCATGTTGCCTTGCCATGACTAACAAACTATCAAACACATTGCTAGATTGTGTTATCCTTTGGTGAATTTGTGTTGCAACACTTCATTGATCATGCATCCTTGTTAGGCTAGACATCATTCATCCTCCTAGTCCACACCAAACTAGTACATCATCTTGAATGTCTCAAGGATCATTGTGAGTTGGTCATGAGGGATATGAAACATATAAACCCTTTATCATGTTTTCTTAGCATGTTATATAGGATAAAATTTCCATTGGCACCTCGAGGAAGGTCCTTTAACATGTTTTATTAGCATGTTATATCAGATAATATTTCCAGTGGCACCTCAAGGAAGGTCCTTTATCATGTTTCCTTAATATGCTATATAATATTACATTACCAGTGGCACCCTTTATCATGTTTTATTAGCATGTTATATAGGATAACATTTCCAGTGGCACCTAGAGGAAGGTCCTTACATGATTCCCATCTTGAATTTTTAACATCCTCATCAATATAGCCCCATCAACTTCTCCAATGAAATGGGTGTGTATAGTGAAGAAAAATTCCACAATTTTGCATTCAAACATGGATTTAATACCATTTGTTACGGGGCTATATTTTTTATTGCACTTGAATGTCGAATACCGCTCAAGAAACATGCTCATGAATATTCTTTAATGTGGCCTTACTAGTTAAGCATGACTACGAACCACGTGTATCACATGTGTTGCACTTAATGTCCTAGCCAAAATTAGGCTAGGCACCTCAAACATGAAGTAACCCTCAAACAACCACATATATACTCTTTAATGGATATTTAGATTTCAACTTGGATAATGTTTAAGTAATTTATTTTTATTGTATTGTATAACCAAAATAGAGCGAGAGCTAATTCATTGATATTATTTAAGGAAAAATATATTATTTTAAATGATTTATTGGTAGGCCATTAAGGTGTGGACTTTCACTATTGCAAGATACTTTTGTTTATTTCCGAGTTAATTTATTACCTTGTGTATAAGGAAAACACATTTTTAGTCAATTAGAAACAATTTTAAATCTTATTCTATGACCACATTCAATTCTTTATTGAAAAAACAAGTTCTCCACGAGGTTTCAATATGGTTATGCTTAATGTCAATTCAATTTATCTATTTTAAAGAAAACCCACACTATCACCAAATTCAATTCTTTATTGCCAAAACATGTTCTGGACGAGGTTTAAATATGGTTATATACGTGAGTTGCAGAGCTTGGATGATGATATATCTCTACCTTCATTAAAAAAAGTGTTGCTCCCTCTGAGTTTGGGAGGCAAACCAAAACAATTTTAAGGGTTGCATGTTTTAATTTTTGCAACAGGAGGCATCCATAAACATGCTAATGTTGCATTGGTGGTGCATGATGAAGAGTGTTAGGGAATTACAGGGAATCACAAGGGAGAACTAGGTGAAAATGCATGGAAATGAGAAAATAAGAGTGTGTGCCAAGGAGTGTCAATGAATTTGAGGTGTCTCAAGGACAAAGTGTGTTAGGAGAAGGTCATAATAGGACTTGTAGGAGGGAAGCCTATGGTTACAATAAGGGGTTTGTCAAAGCAATTTAAGATAAAGGGAGACCTTGGTTTGGGCACAACATTGTTTTGCCAATGACTTGGTTGGGTTCCCAAGTCGCAAAAAAAGTAAGGCTATCTATGAGGGCATGACAACTAGGGAGTGCTAAGGTGTGCCAAAGAATTCCAATAAATAATAACACATGCTAGATAATTCCAAGGCATGTTAGGCATGCCAAGACAAGGAAACTATTAAGGCATGCCAAGATGTGCCAGGTGCTAAGGTGTGGTGTGAACGCATGCTAGGGAGTGTTAGGTCCAAGTGCGAGGGAAACACAAGGGAGAAATAGTTTCAAATTTATGGAAATGAAGTGTTAATGAGTTCCAGGTGTGCTAAGGAGGGAGTGAAAAGGTATTTTATGTAGTTCCAAGGTATGCTAGAGTCTTAGGGAAACATACCTAGATGTGTCAAGTGCTAGGTTGTGCAAATGCATGCTAAGGAGTGTTAGGGAGTGATAGGGAAACACAAGGGAGCACTAGGTTAAAATGTAAGGAAATGAATGAATAGGAGTGTGTGACAGGGAGTGCTAGCGAGTTCTAGGTGTGCTAAGGAGAGAGTGGCAAGGTGTTCCAGGTAGTGTTAAGTCATTATAGAGTGCCAAGGTGAAATGCGACCAAGATGTGTCAGGTGCCAGGGTGTGCCAACATGTGTTAGGAAGTGTTAAGGAGTGTCAAGGAAACACAAGGGAGCACTAGGTAAACTTAGTGCATGAAAATGAACAAATAATAGTTTGTGATAGGAAGTGTTAGTGAGTTCCAAGTGTGCTAAGGAGGTTGTGACAAGGTATGCTAGAGGTCAGGGAAACATTCCAATATTTGCCAGGTTATAAGGTGTGCCAATTCATGTCAGGGAGTGTTATGGAGTGACAAGGAAAGTCAAGGGAGAAGTAGTTTAAAATGCATGGAAATGAATAAGAGTGTGTGACAGGGAGTGTTAATGAGTTATAGGTTTGCTAAGGAGGGAGTGACAAGGTATGCTAGGTAGTTCCAAGGAATGCTAGAGTGTCAGCGCGACATGCCAAGATGTGTCAGGTGTCAGGGTGTGCGAATGTGTGCCAAGGAGTGTTAGGGATTTCCACAAGAGTTTCTTAGGTGAACAAGGCATAGTCTAGTTGTAGTAATTGTAATTTGGTCAAGCTATTATAGTTAAGGAAGGACTTGGTTGGATTCCCAAGTCTAAAAAAATGTAAGGGTAGTTGTAAGGGCATGATAGATAAGGAGTGCCGAGGCATGCCAAGGAATGAAAAGGTGTGCTAACACATGTCAGAAAATGTCAATGCATGTTGAGGATTGTTAGGGAGTTCTAGGGGAAATGGAGAAGTAGGTAAAAATGATTGGTAATGAACGAATACGAGTGTGTGAAAAGGAGTGTCAGTGAATTCCAGGTGTCCCAAGGATGAAGTGTTTTAGGAGAAGTTTAGAATAAGAATTGAAAGAGGGTAGTCTATGGTTGTGATAAGGTGTGGAAAGATTAAATTCGGATAAAGGGAGACTTTGGGTTGGGGATGACAATGTTTTGCTAATGACTTGGTTGGGTTCCCAAGTTGCAAACAAAGTAAGGCTATCTATGAGGGTGTAACAACTAGGGAGTGCCAAGGTGTTCCAGGGAATGTAATGTTCCCAAGTAAGGCTAGTTGTGAGGGCATGAGTGCCAAGTCATGATTGGGAATTCTAATATGTGACATATATTTTGAAGACATGCCGAACATGCTAATATGTTCCAAGTGTTAAGGCATGCCAATATGTGCAAGGGTGTGACAATGTGTGTGAGGGATATTCAAGGAAACAAACGAAGAAACAAGTTGAACTATAAAGAGATGAACACATAAGAGGGTTAATAAGTCATCAATTTACCTTTTTCGTGGGGGAATTTCTAGGCACACCAACACTAGGTGCGAATAGATGCCAAGTGCCAAGTGTTAGTGCATTATACGCTCCAAATATTCCTCTATTGCTTCTCATCTACTTTCCAATAATTGACCTCAAATAGATTTAATATTAAACCATGCCAAACAATACCAAGTCATCTCATGAATGCTTGTCAGACATGCTAAGACTTTCCAAGTGCTAACATGTGCCAAGTGCCAATGTATGCTAGGGAGTGTTATGCATGTTATGAAGTTGAAGGGTATGTCAAAAAGTGCTAAGTAGAGTGCCAATGCATGTTGAGGAGTGTTAAGGAGTACTAGAACAACACAAGGGAGCACTAGGTCAAAATACATGTAAGTGAATGAATATGAGGGTGTTTCAGGGAGTGGAAATGAGTGATAGTTGTCATGCCAAGGAGGGAGTGAGAAGGTATTCTAAGCATTCACACACCTTATTGACCAGTCACTTCTTACCATTCTCACACCATAATAAAAAACCATAAAAATTTCATTCTTAAAATCTATTGTGTAGTTTCCTAATGTGATTCAAGTATAATCTCTCAATTACTTATGTCAGTAATGGTGTGAACATTTTTTAATTCTCTTAAAGGAACTATTTCTAGACATGCATCCCATCAAACATAAATCATTGAGTGAAAAAGAATGGAAATGAATGAATAAGAGGTTGTGTTGGGGGTGTCAGCGACTGTCAGGCATGGAAAGGGGCGAGTGACAAGGCATACTAGGGAATGCTATGGAATTTCAAGAAGTGTCATGGTGTGTTAATATGTGCCAGATAGTACCAAGGCATGCCAAGCATGCCAAGAGATGTAATGTGTTAAGGAGGGAGTGTTAGCAAGTTCTATGTGTGCTAAGGAGAGAGTGACAAGGTATGTTAGGCAATTCCAAGGCATGATAGAGTGATAGAAAAACAAGCCAAGATGTGTCAAAATTTAGGGTGTGAAAATGTGTGCCAAGGAGTTTTAGGGAGTGCTATAGAAATACAAGGGAGCACTATGTCATAATGCATGGAAATGAATGAATAAGAGTGTGTGACAAGGAGTTTCAATGAGTTCCATGTGTGATAAGGAGTGACAAGGCATGCTTGGCAGTGATAAGGAACAATGGAGTGCTAGGGAGGGATGCAACCAAGATGTGCCAACACATGCAAGGAAGTGTTAACTAGGAGTGCCAGGGAAACACAAGGGAGCACTACGTCAAAATGCATGGAAATGAAAAAATAAAAGTTTGTGATTGGAAGTGTCAGTGAATTCCAAGTGTGTTAAGGAGGAAGTGACAACGTATGCTAGGCAGTGTTAAGGCATGCTAGAGGTCACGGTGACATGCCAATATGTCCTAGGTTTTAGGGTGCACCAACACGTGCCAAGAAATGTTAAGGAATTATATGGAAACACAAGGGAGCACTAGGTAAAAATGCATGGAAATGAATGAATAAGAGTTTGTGACTGGGAGTTTCAATTAGCTCTAGGTGTGCTAAGGAGAGAGTGAAAAGGTATGCTAGGTAGTTCCAATGAATGCTAGAGTGCTAGTGTGGCATGCCAAGATGTGCCAGGTGTTAGGGTGTTCCAATGCATGCCAGGGAGTGTCAGGTAAACACAAGGAAGCACTAGATCAAAACACATGGAAATGAACAAATAATAGTGTGTGATAGGGAGTGTCAATGAGTTCTAGGTGTGTTCAGGAGGGAGTGACAAGGTTATATGCCTAAGAAATTCAAAGGTATGTTAAAATACCAAGGTGTTTTAGGAAGTGCTACAATGTGCTAGGGAGTGTAAAATCATGTCAAGGAATGTAGGGGATGCTAACACATGCCACATAATTCCAAGGCATTTAAGACATGTCAGGTGTTATGGCATGTCAAGATGTAAACTATCTTTCTTAGTTGTTTCACGACCACAGTTGGATGTGATGAGCCTTTCCTTGGTAGCTTGTTAAGTGGGATCAATTGAGATTGGACATGAGTAGTCTAATATGAGTTACATGTAGTTCTTAGGTGAACAAGACATATGTTGAATTTCTATGACACATGAGAATTTGGGTTTGGTCTTAGAATATTTGATGCAAACACACTCAAGGGCCACAACACATCAACTTTGCACAATGAAATCTACACACATCAGGGAATCAATCAGTGCACATGAAATTTTTTAACTTTTTCAAACCTTTCTTCATTAAAATACAAACTGTAATAGAATAGGCTAGAGCTATCATACTAGGGATGATGGCCCTTTACAATCAAACTGATACAAGGAATACAACTAGGGCTTGGTGTTAGTACTTTGAAAACCAATATACTTTAAACAAGACAACAATTGACCCAATTTTTGATGGTGGACACACATAGCCCTTTCAATCCACATGTCTTGAACACATCTGGCAGGTCCTCTTTCCTCCCATTATGTAACTCTTCAATCCGCCTCTATCAATGAACTCAACTCCTTTATGTTACTGAACTTAGCTCAAAAATATTTTCCCTCTATCTACCTCTTTTTTCCTTAAAGGTCTTCAACACTTAAGGTTTTCGATGAGTTGTTCACAACTCCATTGTGAAAAAATCTTTGGTTTGCCCACTTTTTCCATACTGTTGCTCCAAGATGTAGGGATATGGAGGTTTCCCTTCTTCTCAATGACACAATCCTCTACAATACAATGAACTAGAGCTAGTTGGCTAGCCCACTTTCCTGCTACTTTAGTCCTTCAAATTTTGCACATCCTTAGGCCCAATACACCTACCCTTCTACCAGTCTTGTTTTCCTTCACAAGTACAGGACTTAGAGCTCTTATTTGATAGTCACCTAACAACCCTCCAATTGTACTTGGACTGATATCAATTTTCCCAACCACAGTAAAATTTTCTACTGATCTAGTGCCCACAACACTGCCCTCATCTAGGGCTCTTCAAATATGCCACCTAATAGTGATTTGAGTCCTCTCAAATCACTATTCTTGTGTACAATTTTTTTTTTTGTCCAATCTATGAAAAATATGAACTACTCATCATATCATCCTTCTAACAATTTTTAGATTACTAAACTAGGGTCAAAAATCATCCATTAACAGTCCATTGACTAATTTTTCATAGGCTGCTTCAGATCTCTGTCCAAAAATCTATGGACAATCCAACAAAATAAACTCCTCTTCATGTCAATCTATTCCTCATATGGCACATTTCTTTTGCTCCATCTTCTACTCAGGCTCCACCTTCCTTAAATGGATTTTCTATCTCTGCACATACTTCTGCAAACCATCTTCCAAATTTGTGGTATATATTGCAAAGATAAACCTATCTCTAAGGGTCACAACCCCTCTTATTCTATGCAGATTTGTCACAGTCTTAATGGCATACCTTATGGATTGAACATGCTAGGAAACCTCCCTAAATAGGGAATTACTCTTCTATTCTAATTGCTTTAGAACAATCCATATCCACCCATAGAAAAAAATAAAAATCTTTCCTCCATAAGGGACTCGGCCTAGCTCATATGGATCCATATTTTTTGGTCATTTCTTTGACTGAACCTTGACCTGAACTTTAGATCTCTATGACCCTCAAAATATGGTTACCTCAGTAAATATTACACCTGTGGCTACTTCTTTTCTGGCCCTAAATTCTAGTGCATACCCTCCATTTTTGTTTGTCTTTATCATAGACCTTGCAACCTAGTAACCACCACAAGGTAGGGTCTAAACCCTCTCTACTATTTAAAAATTTGATGCAGACTTCACACAGAAACACCACTGAAATCACATGCCCAAATTCTCATGAGTCGCCTCTCTTGGTCTTTATCTTCCCTAAGAGAACCAAAAATATGCCATCCTACTTCCTATCTCGAACCCATTAAGGTATATGAAATTCTTGTGAACCCTCACATGATGATCTTAGTCTTGGTGGATGATCATGGCCTCCCTTTAGCAATGATTACTTAGCCCTCTAACTCGAGCCACTTTAGGACTACATCTCTCCTAGCCTCCTTGATAAAATGAGCTCCTTCTCACTTGATGTTCTTGCCTTCATACTAAGGCCTCCTTAAATAGATTTTCCTAGCTAGGCCTCTTAAGAATTCTCTAGAACTTACGGAATTTATCTACTTATACCTTAGGAAATATTATTTTTCTGTTTAATTTTATTTTATATTTTAAACCTGGTCTCGGGTCCAAAGCCCCTTTGCTTGCGTTATTTTCCCACAAAACCTTTTGTGGTAAAACTCACACAAACCCATCTAACTAGGTTTTTGGAGTACCTCCTAAGCTACACAATTCAACAAAATAGTCTATTTGTAGTAATCATAACTTGGTCAAGCTCCTATAGTCAAGCGAGGACTTGGTTGGGTCCCCAAGTTGAAAATTAAGTAAGGGTATTTGTGAGGGCATGATAAATAGGAAGGGTTAGGGCATGCCAAGGAATGAAAAGGCATGCTAACACATGTTGAACATTGTTAATGCCTATTGAGGAGTGTTAAGGAGTGTCAAGGCATCACAAGGGAGAAATAGGTCAAAATGCATGGAAATGAACAAATAAGAGTGTGTTCCAGGGAGTGTTAGTGAATTCAAGTGTGCCAAAGATGAAGTGTGTTAGAAAAAGTTCATAATAGGATTTGTAATAGGCTAGCCAATGATTGCGATAAGGGGACCGACAAAGAAGTTTTAAACAAGGGGAGACTTTGTGTTGGGCACAACACTATTTTTCCTTTATCTATTATTTTTATATGACATGTGGCACACTTTGGCCCAATGCTCATGTTTTAAACTATTTTATACAATTCCATATTGTACATTGTTGTGTATAAGTTTCAGAGAACTCGGCTTGTGCTGACCTATATCTTGTGTGTCTTGTGGTTCTTGAAAATTTTCAGTTAATTATCTACTATTTATATGAACTAGACATACATGTGAAATATTGCCTATGTAAGCTATGTTTCTTAGTTGTTTTATGGCCATGGCTAGATGTGATCCTTGTCTTGGTAAGTTCTTAAGTGGGAAAATTTTAACTCATGACTGGCCTAAGATGAGGTATAGGAAGTTCTTAGGTGAACAAGGCACAATCTACTTGTAGTAGGTGCAACTGATCAAGTTGTTACGGCTAAAGCAGACCAATGTCACATGAACTGGAGTAGCTAAGGACTTGATTGGGTTCCCAAGTCATGAAAAAATGTAAGGCTATTTGTGAGGGCACGAGTGCCAAGGCATGCTAGGGAATGCTAACATGTGCTAGATAGTTTGAAGGCATTCCAAATATGCTAAGATGTGTCAAGTGCTAAGGCATGCCAAGATCTGCAATGGTGTGACAATACATGCCAGGGACTATCAAGGCAAAAAAAGGAGAAACAAGTTAAAATACAAGGAAATGAACACATCATAGGGTTAGTAAGTCATCAATTTACATTTTCCAAGAGGGGCATGCTATGCACACAAACACTAGGTGGAAATGAGTGTCAAGTGCCAAGTGTTAGTGCATTCAAAGTGCCAAATCATCCTCTGTTACTTCTCTTCTACTTTCCAGTAACTGATCTCAAATAACTTTATTATTAAACCATGCCAAAGAATACCAAGGCATCTTAAAGAATGCTAGACATGATAATGATCATGGCCTCTTTAGGATGACATCTCTCTTCTCCCCCTTGACCAAATGAGCTCCTTCTCACTTGATTTTATTTCATTAATCCTAAGGACTCCTTAAATAGTTTTTCCTAGACCTCTTAGGAACCCTCTATAACTTACAAGTTTTTTCCACTTAGACCTTAGGAAATATTAATTTTCGTTTTTAATTTTCTTTTAGATTTTAAATCTCGTCTTGGGTCCAAAATACCTTTGCCTGGCTTCTATTCCCACAAAGCATTTTATGACCAAACTCACACAAATCCATCTCAATAGGCTTGTGGAGTACCTCCCAAGCTACACAATTCAACAACATAGTCTAGTTGTAGTAACTATAACTTGGTCAAGCTCTTGTAGTCAAGCGAGGGCTTGGTTGGGTTCCGAAGTTGAAAATTAAGTAAGGGTAGTTGTGAGGGAATGCTAGCAAGGGAGGGCCAAGGCATGCAAAGGAATGAAAAGGCATGCTAACACATGTCGGACAATGTCAATGCATGTTGAACTAGATTGTTAGGGAGTGTCGGCGAATATGAAGGGATAACTAAGTCAAAATTCGTGGAAAGGAACAAATAAGAGTGTGTGTGAGGGAGTCTTAGTGAATTCAAGTGTGTTAAGAACGAAGTGTGTTAGGAGAAGTTTAGAATAGCATTTACAGGTGGCAAGCCTACGGTTGTTATAAGGGGCTAGAGATATCATTTTTAGACAAAGGGAGATCACTTTGTGCTAGGCACAACATTGTTTTGCCTTTAGTTATTTTTTTATATATGAGATGTGGCATACTTTGGCTACATGCTCATGCTTTAAACTATTCTAGATAATTGCATATTGTACATTGTTGTGTATAATTTTTGGGGCACTCAGCTTGTGTTAGCTTATATCTTGTGTGCCTTGTGAATCTTGTGGTTCTTGAAAACCCTTAGTTAATGTTCTGTTGTTTATATGAACTGAACATACATCTGAAATATTGCCTATGTAAACTATGTTTCTTAGTTGTTTTATGGCCATGGCTAGATAATGTGATCCTTGTCTTGGTAAACATTTAAGTGGGAAAAGTTGAGCTTTGAAATGAGTGGCATGAGATGAGTTATAGGCAGTTCTTAGGTGAATAAGGCAAAATATACTTGTAGTAGGTGCAATTGGTCAGGTTGTTGTGGTTGAAGCAGGCCAATGTGTTCACATGAAATGCAGTAGCCAAGGACTTAATTGGGTTCCCAAGTCGTGAAAAAATGGAAAGGCTATTTGTGAGGACATGAGTGACAAGGCATGCCAGGGAATGCTAAGATGTGCTAGATAGTGCAAAGGCATGTCAAACATGATAAGATGTGCCAAGTGATTAAACATGCCAAGATGTGCAAGGGTGTGTTAATACGTGCCAGGGACTGTCAAAGCAACAAAATGGAGAAACAAGTTAAAATACAAGGAAATGAACACATAAGAGGGTTAATAAGTCATCAATTTACATTTTCTAAGAGGGGCATGCCAAGCACACCAACACTAGGCGCCAATAGGTGCCAGTTGAAAAGTATTAGTGCATTCTATGTGCCAAGTCTTCTTTTGTTTCTTCTTGTCTACTTTCCAAAAATTGATCTCAAATAAATTTAATATTAAACCCTACCAAATCATACCAAGGCATCTCAACGTGTTCCATACATGCTAAGACTTTCTAAGCACCAACACGTGCCAAGCACCAATATGTGTCAAGGAGTGTTATGCCTGATATGAAGTGGAATGGCATGTTGAAGAGTGCTAAGGTGTGATAGAGAGTGCTAATGCATGTTGACGAGTGTTAAGGAGTACTAGGACAAAAAATTAAAGGAGCACTAGGTCAAAATTCATGGAAGTTAATGAATACAAGGAACGTGTTCTAGGGACTAGTGTTAATGAGTGCTAGCTGTCATGCCAAGGAGGGAGTGACAAAGTATGCTAAGAATTGGTAAGTAGCGCTAGGGAATATCAAGGCAGGTAAAGAAGTGCCAAATTTTGCTAGGGAGTTCCAGGTTGTGCTAATTATATGTGCCAAATAGTGCCAATATATGCCAATACATGCTAGGTGCTAAGGATGTGTAGGGTGCCAGGGTATGTTAATATGTGTCAAGAAGTGTCAAGGCAACAAAAGGAATAACCAAGCTAAAATGTAAGTAAATGAACACATAAGAGGGTTAATAAGTCATGACTTTATCCTTTTCAAAAGGGGCATGCTAGTCACACTAATAATAGGTCCCAATACATGTCAAGTGGCATTTTGTGCCAAGTACTAATGTATGTCAATGCATTCAACCAATGTGTTCCAAGGCATGCTAGGGACTACATGCATGCCAACACATGCTAGGAGAGTTCCATGTTGTGCTAGCGCATGCCACCATTTGCTTGGGCTCCAGTTTCATGACAAGATGTTCTAGGTATGAAGATGTTCCAAGACATGCGAGGTGCTAAGAAATGTTAGTGTGTGACAAATAATTAATTTAAGGTGTGCCCAGATTGTTGAGGAGTGTTAGGTCTTTCTCATTAATATAATTTTCAGAGATTTATTATGTATTAAATAATATATTTTCTACACACTCTAGTGGAACTTTATCTAAAGGGAATTTGATATATAATAAAATTAATAGATATGAATCATGTGTTGACTCATAGGAAAATTGTCTTCGACTAGTGATTACTTGAGGGAAATGATACACACTAATTACTTCTTAAAAAATTGACTGATTCTAACCACTACGGCCTTGGAAATATCATACAAAATAGTCCATAATAGTGGCCTTAAATCGTTACCTTTTGAAAAAAATTATATTAACAGGCATATAGCGTCATCAAAAACTCATTGGAATGATCAATGGCGATGAACATTTTTTGACCGTCACCAAAAGTAACAAAATGAGAATTGGCGAGGGTCATTAAAAGTCCATCACTAGAAGTGTCATAAAAGAGAGAATTAGTGATGGGCCTTTAATGACCCTCACCAAAAGTGTCATTGAAAATGGCTTTGGTGACGAACCTTAAAGGACCATCACTATATACACTTATAATGAAGCTTTTTTAAGGACCTTCACCATATGTGACATTGGTGACGAACCTTAAAGGTCCGTCACAAGCATGACCCTCACCAATGTACTTTTTTCTTGTAGTGAAGTTGTGGATGAAAATGAATACGATATAGGCTTGTAGGTGTTCCAGTTAAAAAATTATTGAAACTATACACATATTCAAAGTCAAAGTATTTTTTGGGGTGATAGGACCTAGGTGACGTGTCCCGAAAGTCTCACCCTAGATCATTGAAAGGAACAGTCGTAGGGAGTTGTCGGGGTGACAGGATTAGGATGACATGTCCCAGTGGTCCCATCCTAGAGGCATGAGTGTAGCTAGCAAGGAGAATTACCAGGTGGTGTATCTCGGAGGTGCACATGAGTACATTGGAGGAGAGCATCAAGATTTCGTGGTGGGCTAGTACCAAGGAGGAGGTCAGAGGAATGGGCCCTAGTTATCGTCATGTACTCATTAGAAAACCATGCTAGAAATTTTGGAAAACTTGAAATTTCCTTCTTCGACACCCCCTACAATGGTTTTAGAGAAGGTGATCAAGGGTGTCAGAGTGAATATGATTCGTTAATATAGAAATCAATGCTTTATTCTTTCCACCCATTTTGAGGGGTGACTTCCTCGTAAATGACATGCACTTTACCCTGTCAGAGTTTCTTATGACTAATACACTTTTCAAACATGTGAAATGCACCTGGAAACTACACATATTTTATGCGATGGTGAGGACCACCAGGTTACAATGGTGAAATATGGAAAATTAATATAGGCGCCAGGTAGGTAGACGGTGGGGACTACTAGGGCTTAGCAGCAGGGTGTAGTATATATATATATATATATATATATATATATATATATATATATATATATATATATATAGAGAGAGAGAGAGAGAGAGAGAGAGAGAAATATCCCATTCTTCTAACAGTACCAGAGGAGTGGGATTAGTAGTAACCACCCCACTAGGGTAAATGGGGTGTTGTTACAGGTGGTATCAGAGCACCTAGGTTCAACACATGGCCTAGATTGGCTCTATCATGAGAAAGTGGAGATAGAATTACCATCGAGAGAATTTTAAATTGATTTTTAGAAAATTTACTGAACAATTATTTAGGTGTTAAAATATGGTTTAAATAACTTAACGACGGGCATGATTGGTATATGGACTCTATGATTTACCTAAGTAGAAAAAATCTAAATAGATGGCATATTACACTATCATGAACAAACTAATAGTTGTGATTAGCAATTAAAACATTAGTGAATTCCGCAGGTTGGTATATTTTGGTTAATGATTTGTTGATAAGAATATGCTAATGTATATTGTTTGGTTGCAGAAAGTATGTGACAACAACTCTGTAAGAATAGGACCATAGGAATATTTTTTTGTTTATTTATTAATTATTCACTAATGATGGATATTTCTTGATATATGATTTGTTCATATGAAATATTGGGTATCACGGGAATACCAACATGGTTGTTTTGTCATAGTAGAGATAGCCATGGAAGCTCCATGAATGCAACGTTCATGGTCATGATTTTATTTATTTATTTATCACATGAAGTATATAATAATGTATGTGATTGAAAAAAAATCACAAGCAATATAAAATACAAACACACAAAAAAATGAGGACCAAAATGGTGCAATATAGTTATGATCAATCACAACATGGAAGTGAAAAGGTCAAGGCCAATCAAGAAAAGAGGACACTTGATGAAGGGGGAGGGTGTTTCTCTTCAAATTGGATGGATAGTTTGAGAATCCTAAGGGCTGATGTTAAAATATTCAAGGGAGATAATGAGAGACTAGTCAAATCTCAAGAGAGACAGACTCAGATAAATGCAGTCATCCTGTGAATTCTCTTAGACAAACAAAGATAAAGGTAACCTGAGATGAGGGATAATAATAGAGATAGTAGGAGCCCTTAGGAGTTAGAGGAGAAAAAAAATGGATTAGATGGTAATAGGTCCAGGAAGAGGCACATGTATCAAAGTAATGATATTGTGCATGGACATGCACCATTGAGCACCCCAAGGGCAAGGAGCAAGACTTGTGTGCATCACTCTAGTAGGTCATCTAGTTTTGTTGCTAGGAAACACCACCATCACTCTCATCATTATCATCATCATCACTAGGAAAGAAAGGAAAAGGATTACATGCCCGAGGAATCAAGAAAGCCAAGCCACCCGTATTTGATGAGGATATGAAGCAATGAGAAGAGGCAGAAGCTTGGTTGCTTGATATGAAGAAAAAATTAAGAATTCATGATTATTCTAAAAATATGAAAGCCAAGATTTCCACCTACATATTGAAAGGAAAAGAAGGCATATGGTGGGATATTTGAAAAGTGTTAGAGGCATGGCTGAGAAAGAGTTGACGTAGGGTGGGTTTGAAAAGCTCTTGAGAGAGAAATATTTCTCTGAGTGCTACTATGAGAAGATAAAAAGAGTTATATGACCTTAATATTGGACAACTGAAAGATTATGAGTATGTCACTAAGTTCCTGGAAATATTTAGGTATGTTCCATTTTTCAGGGATGAGAAATCCAAGATTCAAAGATTTGTTAGTGGAATTCCTATGACATTTAGAGACATAATTGAGTTTTTAGAACTCCAGCCTCTAAAGGTTGTGATTAAGAGGCTGTAAAACTAATATGAACATGAAAAACATAGACCATAAATTAAGATTAAATGAAAGGAAAGGAATAGCTCTGGAAATAAGAATAATTTCCCCAAGCAAAAATTATAAAAGAGGGAAGTTAAGCATCCAACCCATGCAAGTGAATTCTAGCAAGAAGCTAATATTTTTGCTAAGAGAAATATGCAGCAACCAACATCAAAGCAACGAAATTTTGAAGGCCGGGATAAATTAAAGTGTTAGGCATGTGGTGAAAATCAAATGAAAAGAGTCTTTCCACACCAAATAAATGTTGGACGAAATATTTAAAACATCCAGTAGGTCCCCACAGTGGGTGATGTAGCTTAGAGATTTCCCAAAATTTATGCAACTATAGACAACCGCCAGGAATACCACTAGTCATTCATCATTGAGATGTCATCCCAAAGATGTTGAAGAGTGTAATTAGGTTTGGTATTCATAATGACATGTGTAAATAAGTTTTTATGTAATCAATATAAATAAAGAAAACAAAATTACTGTTATAATTCTTGTCTCATGGGTTTCATGAGAAAGAAATTTTATTTTAGTAATGGCTCAAAATTATGAGCCTTTAGGTTTTTTCATCAAGTCATAAAATTTTATTGAGTCAATGTGATACATGGAAGACCCTTCTTGGGAATGTTACATTTGTATAAGAGTCAATGAAAGAGTCAGTTAGCCATCCAAGACCAAGCTCAAGAAACTCCTTCAAGTCGGCCTTAAATAAAATAGTGAATTTTATTCAAAAGACATGTTGGATCATTCTCAGTTTAACTCGGCTTATTATGAAAGCTCCAACAACTATAAATACGAAAACTCAACCTCATTTAAGTGACAAGAAATTCGATCAAGGTCTGAAGCAAGAGGAAGTGAAAAAATCAGCATGAAAGAAGTATCATAGCCAATGAGAAGAAGGAATGAAGAGAAATGTTTCAGGGTTGTTTTACTGTCATACGTGCGAAGGAGGGAGGGATCATCTGATGTAGGAAATGTTGAAAATATTGTAGACCTCTAAAGTAATGGAATTCAAAAAGAAGTCAAGTGAAAAAGGCAACCGAGTTGAAGGGAAGAAAGTCTCCTTCTAGAGCGAAGAATATCAAAGGTAAAAGCTGGTCAAACACATGTGATAGGGCTTCTGAAAGAGCCGAAGAGTGCAGTGTTGAACCAAGGACCAAAAATTTGAAGTATAGCCGAAGACAAGTGGTTGGATTAGGTGTTAACTTGGGCGCGAAAGAGAAATAGTGAAAGGGAACTTGTGTCCTGGTATTGGAGTGGAAAATAGTTCAAAGGTCTTGGTCTTGGTGTTCTTCAATTGAAGTCTCTATAAGAATCTAAGAATTTTTTTGGGGTTTCCTCTCAAGTAGGAAAGGTTATGGCCCTGGTTGATCGCCTACATCTTGTGTCTCTTTTCTCCTTTATGTTTATGCTTTGATAGTTGTTTGATGTAGAACATTATGATAACCTAACTAAAGAGAAGATCATAATCTAATGAAGTAAAATGTATACACAAATAATTATCATCTTGAAGAGAAATCTCTTAATTGTTATGCCCTATATTTCTCAACATGGTATCAGAGCTAAGGTGGCAATCTCATGGAAGGGAATTTTATCAAGGGAAACTCAAGGATCAAATCTAGAGAAAGGCATCCAAGAAAATTGAAGGATATAAAAGTAAATTCGGTCTACAACGAAGTATCAAAACCCTAGATTGAAGAAAAATTCTACATGAAATGAAGTCTTGGGATCATCATCAAGAAAAGGAGGGCCAAAACCCTACATCTACTCAAGGTGAAGAGATCTACAAATCAAAGCAACTAGAAGTCTATTCATTCAATAAAATAACTTCAAGGACACAGTTCACATCATCATCTTGTAGAAATTCAAAACCCTAATTTAATCAAAGAAGCATTCCTGGGATCTATATCACCCAAAATATTTTTAGTTGAAGTAACTTGAAGACTATTCATCCGAAGAAATGTAGGTCAAGGGGCTTTGTCATCATCTTCAAAAGGGGTTATAAGGAAATTTCCTCTCATTGGAGCTAGGTTCTTCCCATCGAAGGACACCATCAAGAAGTCATCTCCCTCCTTGAGGGGTGAAGGATCAATCTTGAAGAGATTTATTTTCATCAAATAGAAGAATTTTATCATCTATATCATCATCAAATTCAAACAATGTAAAATTTGAAACGAGAACTGAAACGAGTACCCATTTTTTTGAGGTAGCAAAAAATAATCTGATTTTGAAAAGTGGTGATTCAAAAACCCCCCTTTTTAGCATATTTTTGACACTTAAAATTTTCTTATGTATCAAGTATGAACAGTTTTTTTTTAACTGTTAGTGATTTTCATGATAATTTTGAAAAGTGTGGATGCAACATAAAACCCTTTTTTTAGAGGGCTTATTTTCTTATTTTTAACACTTTAAAATTTTTAATGTATAGAGAGTGTGGATTTTTTTTTTAAATGTTGGTGATTTTCATGCGCATTTCTACAAATCCGGATGAGATATCATTTAATTTTTTTTTAAAGAAAATTTTTGACACTTTAAATTTTCTTATCTCCTAAGTAAACATTTTTGTTTTAAATATTGATTGTTTAAAGATTTTTCAAGTTGTCTTATTTCTCTTCATGTTTTTCGTACTAAGATATTTGGTTTTTAAGGGTTTTCTAATTTTTCTTTTTTGTTTTCCTCTATAGTGTTTTTTTATAACGAATTTTATAAAAAAAAATTCCAAAGTTAAAAAAAAACTAATAATATCTTGAGGTTATGATTTCTTCTATATTTATATATCTTTAATTAATATTTCAATACACATAGAATAATTTTCACTAAAAAATAATAATTCTAAAAACTTGACCAAAAAAAACATTTTGCTTATAGATATAATTAAAAATTATGTATTTTAAGGCGTTATTGCTAAAAATAACACGTTAAATAAAATAAAATTAAATTATGGAAAATTTGAATAAAAAAAAAATCGAAAAATAACAGATTTTATGAAATTTATATAAAAAATGATGACATTTGAAAAATAAAAATTCCAAAAAAAAATGATTCAGATAAAATTTTAGGGTATTAAAAAGAATAAAAAAAATAGACATACAATTTAAAAAAACAATAAAAATCATAAACATAAAAAAATACAATTAAGTTATAAAAAAACATTAAAAATAATAATAATAATAATAAATTTAAAATATAAAAACAATAAAATAAGAAAAAAAACATTTTAAAAATAAAGAAACTAAGAAAAAATGAAAATAAAAACATATATAGTTTAAAAAAAACATATATAATTAAAAAAAATTAATTAAAATATAAAACTTTAAAACAAAATACAAATTTTCTAAAAAAATAATAATTAAAAAAGTATATAAAATTTTTTTCGTGGCCCGAGGGGCTGGCAACATGGGTTGGCGACACCGGTATCGCATGGTGGCCGCCCCTCCGGCCATGTTGGAGAGAGGTCCCTTGGAGTGAAATTTTGGTAATGTTTTTGTTATATTTTATTGTGCGTGTTGCGTGGAAGAACCAAAGTGGTTTTGGGGCAGGTCAAAGTCCCTAATCAATGTAAATGGGTTTTAAGTGAAAACCATGAGTCTCAAACCATGGTTTGAGACCATGGTATCTGCACACTAAGATTACTATAAATATAGATAGATCAAGTCAAGTGAGGATAAGATTTATGTTTTAAGATGTATGTTTGTTAAAGATTTTGGGTAGAAAGGATCCTACTAGATGTGTGCACAAAGACCTTAGTCCTGCCTGTGTGCGGACTCCATTGGCTGTGTGTGTGGAAGGGAAAATTATATGGGAAGTTTGAATGTATTGGAACTGTTGCATCTCTTAATATAGAAAACTATTTTGGCAAAATGGATACTGTTATGTGATTGTTATTATTTATCTATTAATTACTTTGAGATTGAAATTTGTTCTGTGATGTGTTATATTTACTTTTGTTATGATTAAATGCATCTCTGCGAATGAGTAAATTACATCGTGTGTGAAATACATTGTTTATGAATAGATCTGATTAAAGTACATATGTTTAGTGCGCACGAATATATACCTCATTCGGGGATAATCTGCGAAGATATGTGGTTTTGTTATCTGTTGATGCGAACATCTGTATATTATCTGATAAGTTCTATTATAAGTATTTTTAGGGCCACTACATTAAATTATCCCTCACGGTATGGAAACCTAGTTCTAACACCCCTCATACTGCTTCGGGTGAGACTTTGATCTACGCAAAAAGGTCATTTCGAAAAGGGCCAGTAGTTGGACGGTTTTTTGGTTGAAAAATAAATCTAAACCTCGGTTAGGACCCCTTAGGCCAACAAATGGTTCTGTTGCAGGGACCAGAATCTTTTAAGGGAGAATTTATGTTTTGGTACCCTACGTAGAATGAATTACAAGATTGGTTGGATAGAAATATCCTTGAATTCATGATCCAAGGGAATCAAAGTTCTAAATTATCTATTGAAGATTGGGTTCAAAAGTATATTTATACAGAAGTTCATGAGATATTATTTGCTTCCTTTGCAACTGAGCTACATGAGTGGTTGTCTCGATTGACTAAATTTAATACCTGTGTAAAGGATGACACAGTCACTTAGTGGACTCCATAATTGGTACAACAGTTAGAAATACCAGCAATATGATTACTTGCACGATAGATCATTGGATCGATCATGTTCTAGGAGTATTTGTAACTGAGTTTTCTATTGATCAATTTATGTCTTATTCTGAAGTAGAAAGAATATTTTTGAAGGGTCCTAAAGGTAAGTTCCTACGCTATTTGAAGTTATGGATTAATATGCTATTGTGTGAACATGGTTTTCTGTGTGAGCATATAGCATGAATGTCCCAAAGAGGCTTGACTACGCGAAACAGAAGAAATTACTGCACAAATAGTGAAGAAGGGTTTATTTACAACCCTCTCAAAGGTAGATCTGATAATGAAGAAAACCAGAGACTAGTAGCTCTAGTGAATCTATGCACTCTAAAGACGAAGAAGTCTCACAAGATCAGAATAATTAGGGAGTATTGACCATTGTTCAAATCCCGCCCACTCCACTACCAAACTCATCTCGTAAGTCATCCACTCCACCTCCACCTCCACCTCTACCAGGCATAGAGATGGCTGCATCTACGAAGTTTCCTACTTTCAAAGGTATTGTGAATGAATATAAAGAACAATTTTGGTTTGTCACTGATGTTCTATGGAAAGCACAACAGGTTAATAGTGACGATGTTAAGAAAGCACAATTAGCCATTGCTTTTCAAGATCACGCGTTAGATTGGTATATAAGATATGTATCAACGAACCCTAATGCAACTATGAATCATCTGAAGGATACCCTAAAAGAAAAATTCAAGAAGGAAAAATCATACGTGCAATGTGTCACGGAGTTGAAAGAGATTCACCAGGAGTTGAATGAATATGTATGGGATGTGGATCAGAGGTTGAAGCACACTATCAAAGATGGTGGATTCACTATCGATGATACCCAACATAAGGAATGGTTTATTTATATGTTTCTCCCACATTTTCACTAGCCTTTGAGTCAAAAAAAATATTGCTACGCAGGCTGAGGCCATAGAAATTGTAATGAAACTAGAAGTTGCACCGGTACCCGTTGTGATCTGAACTCAACCGATTTAGAGTCAATTAAAAGAAATGCATTTGGAAATTTAGAATCTGCACAAAGATAAGGGAAAGGAGGTATTCACAGATGTATGGTGGATAAAATGTAAAGTTGTCGGGCATCATAAGGATCAATTCCTTATGTTCAATGATTATATGCACATTGGAGGAACAAGCCCACTGAAGAGCGTGATTAGACCGAGAGGGACACCTAAAATATGGTGCATAATTTGTTAGTCTATGAGTCTGCATGTGATATATTAGTATCCAAGGATTGGGACATATATTCCTGAGCTAAAGAATTTTTTTTGTAGATTTTGCTCGTCACTAGGACATGATGAACAACACTGTCGAAGTTTTGATTTGATGATTGACAAAGATGAGCTGTATAGAATGCAGGCTGAACCTACCTCACTAGTGTCCCCATATGGGTGCGGTGGATTCCAGACTAGAGGACAAGGAAGAGGAGGAGGATCAACTGGTCATGGAAGGGGACAACTCATCTACTACAATTATGGATATGTTGGCCATTATGTGCACGAATGTCCAAACCTTGCGTGACAATCATGCAGGTACTGTAGGGAGTTTGATCATGTAATTGACGAATGTTTCTTTTTAATTACTAATATGCATGAGAAGAAGACACTGACTGCCACGTAGAATATTTATATGGTTAGGGAGGAGCTATGCGAAGAGGATCCTAGCGTGAACTTTGTCACTAGGAGTGGTGCAGGCACTGGCGAAGATAACGAAAAAAAGCCAGATGTTGATCTTTGGATCCAAAAAACGCTTGAGAAAGAGGATGGATTCGACTTATAACGCAAAAAATACACTTTTGTAGAATCAAATAATGGTTTTGTAGAAGAAAGCGCATCAAAATCATGTAGAATTATGGATGTGGCCGGAGTAGATGAAGAAAAAAAGTCATCATTACAACCTTGCATCAAGTTATTACCTAATAAAAAGGCAATGCAGAATCTTCAAGAATTGATAGATAACTGCGAGGAAAAAGAAAATCCTAGGATGGAACATAAATTTGTCAATAATATCTACAAGAATAAAAGGAGAACTAGATGAGAGATGCACTTGATTGCTTAGATCCGTGCCTATGAGATGGATCAGGTCATTCTGTATCTAGGGTTTGATGAAAATGTATTACCTAAGAAAACTAGGGAGTGCATGGGAGAGCCTAAGTTGGAGTGGTCCACTATTCAACTGTGTATGGAGAATCAACAAAAGATCCTTTCATTAGGAAGACTGTCACAGGTGGTAATGGATATTGAAGGAGTTAAGGTGCTTGAAGATTTCAAAGTCATACAGATTATGGATCATACTGATGCCTATCCTGGATTTTTGGGCTTGGATTGGTCTATTGATATGGATGGAATTATAAATCTTAAGAGGATAAGTATGGTTTTTGAGAATAATGGAACCAGAGTTGTAGTTCCCCTAGATCCTACAGAAGGTGAAAGATATATAGAGCCAGTGCATGTGGATGATGATGTTGACCATATCTATAAGATGACTGCGTGAGACGATGATTGGATTAATCCAAAAAATGATGGTAGAATTAATTGGGAAAAGGATAGTTCCTTCTTCGCAGACTCTAATGAAGATATGGAGAAATAGTAAAACTGGTTACATGAAGTATCTATGTTGTACTACAACCGAGTGACCACATCCCTTCACTGCATATCATCAGAGGTATGATAATTTCTATATTATGTTGATTTAACCAATGTGAACATGTTTTTAGAAGAGATTGAAAGGAATTTTCCAGAAGCACAGAGATTCCACGCACTGGATATTGCACTGTGCTCTACCCTAGCAGGATGGTGGGAGACTCACAAAGGAAACTTGGGTAACTCGGAAGAATGCACCCGAATGATGAGATTGCACTTTGAATGTCCAATTTCCAGAATGGAAGAATTTTGTTTTGGAAAGGGTGATCCACACAGATATTTGGCGAAATGGACTGAATTATGGGGTGCAGAAGCGAGACCAAAATGGATGAACATGTTTATCCAAATTTTGGGGAATGTACCTACTGATTGGTACCTGAAAAATGGAGCTACGTTAAGGAACCAATGAATGGTTTGCATTGATCGAAATTTTCATTTTAACCTTTAGCTTTGAGAGTGGATTTGATTGCTTAGGAAAAGCATTGCAAGGTATTCAGGAGGTTATCTTTGATATGACAAAGACGATGACAGAGTGTGCTTCACCAACATGGGATGTGCACATGAGGGATATTTTCAATTGCAAAAATATGAAAGTTAAAGAAAATGAAGACGATCCAAGGAATATCAAAATCCCTGATTCAGAAGGACAACGCACAGTTGTTGGGCCTTCAATTACATCGCTCGATGTCACAAAGCTTCTGAAGATACAACAAGTGAACATTGGTATATAAGAGTAGCAAAAATTGGCAAAGATTGGAGATTACTGGGATGATGATATAGTGGGAAAGGTTGTTGAGCTACTAACTGAGTATCATGACCTATTTCCTACAAATTTTTTTGAGTTAATAGGGATAACTGGAGAGATTGAGGTCATGAATATCACTTTCAAACTAGGTGTGCGACTTGTGAAGCAATGCACGTATATATTGAATCCAAAATATAAGAAGAATATTAAGGAAGAGTTGGATAAGTTGGATGTTGCATGCATTATAGAACCACTGGAGAAGTTTGATTGGGTGAGTCATATGGTGGTGTAGGATGAGAAAACTAAAGGAGAAATAAGGATTTCTGTGGACCTGCGCAAATTGAATGATGCTTGTGTACATGATTCGTTCCCTACCTTATTTTACGATGAGATCCTTGACAACGTAAGAGGTCAGGAGGCTTATTCATTTACATATGGTTTCTCAGGATATCATCAGATCAGAATTGAACTGGAAGATAGATGTAAGACAACCTTTGAAAAAAAATGGGGATCTGTTCAGTATACATTCATGCCATTTGGATTGAAGAATGTGCCTGCTATCTTCTCGTGCATGGTAGTAGCTGCATTTAAGGAATACATCCACAAGTTCTTAGAAGTCTACTTTGATGATTGGATTATCTTTGGGTTGTTAAAGAAACATGTATCAAGTCTGCGCCTAACGCTAGATACTTGTAGGAAGTATCAAATCTCACTTAATTTGAGGAATTACATATTTTGGGTGCCATTCGGGATATTGTTAGGTCATATTGTCTGCCAATAAGGGTTAATGGTAAACACCACGAAGATCATAGTGGTTGTTAATATGGAGGTTCCTGCTAATGTCAAACAATTGCACTGAATTTTTGGGCATACTAGATATTATCAAAAGTTCATCCAAGGTTATGCACTAATCACTGTGCCCATGGAGAAATTTCTCAAGAAGGATGTGTCATTCTGTTGGGATGAAGAATGTCAGAAGAGATTTGAATTATTGAAGGAGAAAATGGTCACTACGCCCATATTGGTCTTTCAAAATTGGTCGAAGGTGTTCCATGTGCATGTTGATGCCTCCAACATCGCGTTCGGAGCTATTTTAGCGTAGCCAGGAGCGGGGGAGATCGATCACTCTCTTGCATTTGTGAGTAGGAAGATATCAAGCACATAGCATAATTATTCAAATACGGAGAGAGAAGGATTGGCGATGGTTTATGCGTTGCAGAAATTCTGCCACTATTTGTTAGGAAGACACTTAAAGATGTTTAATGACCACTCTTCTTTGAAGTACTTGCTCAATAAGGCTATGTTGGGGAGGGAGATCTACATGTGGTTCCTGTTGTTCAAAGAGTATGATTTTGAAGTTATTATGAAGCCAAGGAGCCTGAATGTTGGGCCAGACCATCTATCACACATTACGAATGCAGACGAACCTACTAGTTTAGAATATGGGTTACATGATACAAAGTTATTGGCTATCAAGGTGGTTGATGATAATTTCCCTAATATCATTCATTTCTTGACTATTGGACGTGCACCCGAGGAGTATACATTGCAACAAAAGAAAAAGCTAGTTGCACGCGCACCTAACTTCATCTCATTATCGGTCAGTTGTACAAGATGGGTGAAGATGAGGTCCTATGAATATATGTATTAGAATTTGAGTGACGAGATATATTAGTTGAAGCTCATGGAGGAGTTTTCAGAGGTCACTATGCAGGGAAAGAAACCATGCAGAAGATTTTGCGAGTTGGTTTATGGTGGCCCACGCTACACAATGACGCATATGTGCATTGTCGTACATGCGATGTACGTCAAAGGACATGGAATCAATCACACAGATATGAGGTTCCCTTTCACCCATAGAATTTTTTCTACCTATTGACCCTCCACGAAAGAAGACAAGTGCACGTTACATATTCACTACGACAGATTATGTGACCTGATGGGCTGAAGTTAAGCCAATGAAGGATTTTAGTGCGGACACAGTTATACACTTCATCTTTGAGAAAATTTTGACTCGATTTTGACACATTAAGATTTTTATGAGTGATCGTGGTACAAAATTTTGTGAATGAAACCATTGAAGCTTTGACCAAAGAATTTCAGACTCATCATCCGTAGAGTACTCTGTATCACACACAGGTGAATGGTGTAGGCTCACTAAGGTTTACAAATATAACTGGAATGATTGGGATGTGTGCATACCTACGGTTATTTGGGCATATCGAACCACATGCAAGAAGTTGACAGGAAAGACAACATTTAGAATGGTGTATGGAAAAGAAGTTGTGATGCCAATGGAGTACATTGTTCCAAGTCCGCGCATTGCAACATTCAAAAATATGGAAGAGCAAGATACTATGGAGGAACGATTTTCATAGTTGGTCATGCTCGAGGAGGATCGCTTTATTGCAAATTTCCATCAGCAAGTGCAGAAGATGCAAGAAAAGGCTTGGCATGATAGGCATATCAGATAGAAGGTCTTTAAAGAAGAATATTTTGTCTTGTTGTATGACAACAAGTTTGTGTGCCACCTAGGGAAGTTCAAGATGCATTGGCTAGGACCATATGTTGTTAAGGAAGTCACTAACAGAGGTGCGGTGCGCCTGGCAACATTGAGTGGAGAAAATATTCCTGGGTATGTTAATGGAAGTGGATTGAAGGCTTACAGGGACGACCCTCTCCATACGTGCACCAAATGACGATATGGCCGGAGAATTAGATCTGCGCAGAAGGAATGGCAGATGCACAGATAGGTACGATACATGCAAAGAAGCTGCACGAGGAGCTTGATTGGCTCGCAGAAGTGCCAAAAAATAGTCGTTGGAACAGTAAATCTAGAAAAGACAATATTCTTACCATTTGGAAGAGCTTCTAAGTTGCATTTAATGAGGATATTATGCCAGATTTGGAGTTGTTTTATCATTTATGGAGCTACATTAATGCACAAGGGACCATTTAAGATGTTCCTAGTCTATAAATATGACCAACAAGGTCACATTAGTTCCCTTTTCCTTCTATGTGATTTTTGTGAACCGAGCTCTCTGATTTCTAAAGGCTGTATGAATTCAATGTCTGGTATTGATCTGTTGTATGAGGAGGAGTTGTGTCATAGAGGTGTAGGCCACGTAATCCGACCTAGTATGACTACCACCATACCAGGAGAGGAAACTGCTGCACAGGCTTTTGATACCCCTGCACAAGCTCAAACCAAGAAGGGATAGATCTCGGGGTCTCAAAAGTACCCTTGATAAAATACCCCTAAGCCGCACTCCACTGCGGTTGAGCGCCAAAAGAAACCAATGGAAGAGTTTCCTAAAACCATAATGGAGGAATATGTGGTTGAGATTGATAGTCTTGTCTCGTGGTTGCCTGCATATGTCGCACCACGCAAGGATTCAGTGAAGATATCGAAGGAACTAGATAAAGTACGTGCATGCATCAATATGCCATTGATCCTGGAGAATGTACCTATGGAAGGTGACATGTTCGCTAAATTTTTGATGCTGAAAATGGAGGAATGGGACCTCGTAGATTAGGAGAAATTTCCAGAGCTTGTGCCTCTGAGGTACTTAGACCAGGTTCCTTATGGGGGAGGAATAATGTGCATTGATCATAAGAGTTGGGTGTTGGGCCTGCAAAAAGTAGGGTTGCTAAACTTGTTATAGATTCCCCACTTCGGGCGCAACCTAATCAATGATATCTATGTGCGGCAGTTGCTCGCACTAATTCATGACAATTGTTTATGGCTCAAGGAGCACATACCAATCGATTCCACACTGATCCATCGGATCACTGTATTTCCTAACCAAGGCCCAGACCATGTGGAATAATTTGGAGGAAAAATCTAGGAAAAGAAGGTCACTGAGAAAACTAAGAACGATTATCAGGTCACGTGCCATAGTCGCGGGTTTGTTGTAAGTGAGATTAATGACCCTGATGTTCGATTTGGCACTCTCATCCTAGCCAGAAAAATGATGAGGAAGTGCAGACTGAAGTAAGTCAAAGTCAAATTTATTGTGCTCGCTGGGTAGTGAGAGAAGGGTGTGCAATAAAATTGGGCCAAGTACGTCTATAAAGAATTCCTCGAGAATGTGCGCGAGGCACAAGAAGCTGAGAAGCACCTTTATTTACTTGGATGTTTCTCCTGATAACACTCATCGGCTAGAAGACACCGGAAGAAACATAGTTTCCCGACATTGAGCCTGACATGCGTGAAGCCGCGTGTTACGCCACACTCTAGAACTCAATAATTCTAACACGCATCAATGAAAACAAGATCTTCTAGGTACTTTTTGACTTGGCATTATGTCAAGCCATCCAGTTGAAGCTAAGGTTGTCCCCAACCTTGTACGAGCAATACAGGTTGATCGTCAACTTCAAGGCGAAATTCCACAATGTACACATCTGTGCAAAAGGCGTTGTTGAGGGTATATGGTATGATATGCCATACTTAGTTATAGAATATGACTTAGTGCACGTCACAAAAAAGTGTCCGCCTGCTTGGTTGGAGTTGTGCACCTCTGGGGGTGCCTCATCATCCATTCTAAAGACTCCAACAAATCCCATAACAGGCATGCAGAAAAGGGGAAAACACACTGGAGCAGAGGCCACGCCGACCACAACCAGCGAAACCCTCGACTTAGAGAAAGAGACAATGCCTGAAAAGAACAATGCAGGTGCCAAAGAGACCGAGGCTCATATTTCCAAGGAGATGACAGCAAAGACCACCAAGGGGACCAAGCATGGCTCTTAGGCTATGGGAGGTTCACAGAAAAAATGAAAAGGGGTCAAGGCAATCAGTGAAGAAGACCTTACTTTGACATAGGACAAATTTAATGAGATTTTGAATACCATGACGCCCGCAACTGAGGATATGTGGACAACTCTGGAGTTTCAGTACAAAGTTGTGCTCAGTGGAGTGCAGACCGACATTCAAGAGATTAAGGTCCAACCGAGCATAGCCCAAGCGAGCCTACTTCAAGCGAGCATGCCTGCTACCAGTGTGAAACTGATCAACACAGTATTACCATTGAATAGGGATAGCCGCCTCATCTAGATCCCCGTAGCTGCCACCGAAGTCGAGTCACCGACTCTATGTGTGATTCTCCAAGCTTGTGGATAGATCAATGTTGATTTGGATGTGTTTCTCGCATTGAAGCTCCACATGATCCAAAACATGTTTATGGATGAGCCATAATATAGAGAGGACCGAGCCTACCGCACTGCAAATGAGTCACAATAGCAAGGAGCTGAACTTCAGCAAAAACAACAGACTACAGAGGAAGCATGCCGCACAACTAAGGCACATCGCCTTGGAGGCAAAAATTGATCAAGTATGTAGTGATTTTTCAGTGGCCCCTGCTTCAGCCACACCTTTAGAAAAATTCAAAGGGTTTGGCATTGCGCTAGAGGCATCACACGATGAAGTGCAGATTGTCTGAGTGGAATTTGAACAACAAATTGTAGACTTGTAGATGAAGATACAACCAGAAACACCTCTGGAAGTTAGAGCACAACATGGCATAGAGGTCAAGGAAATGAAATATAGTATATCAGCTGCAGTAACAGAGTGTGGCCAACTATTAGACAAGGCCATGGGTGCACGGACTGCGATTCATAATGATCCAATGGTGCAGTAGCTACGCAATGTATTTCACATGAAAGAGAAACAGTTTGTAGACATCAGGATGGCGACACCAACATTGGTGATATCACAATGCCTTGCCTGCCTTTAGGAGGGTCAAGTGATTCAAACAAAGATAGAAGAGGAAGCTCTGCAGTTGTCGCAGACCTTGGATGGTGTGCTAAAGAGCCTTCAAAAAACACAATGCAACATCGATCTTGCAGCTGAAGGGTTGACAACTGCAAAATTGGTACACAAATCACATGGAGTTTCTTCGCAGTGTCGAAGTGGTCTTGCCACTAAAGAGCATTGTCAAAGTGCTCAAAGCGAAGATGAAGGAGCCCACCCCACATCGACTCGTGACGAGTCACAAGTTTCTATTGGGGGCCTGTTGGAGCGGGGTCCCTTAGGGTGCAATTTTGGTTATGTTTTTTTTATATTTTGTTGTGCGCACTGCGTAGAAGATCCAAAGGGGCTTTGGGATGCGTCGAAGTCCCTAATCAATGCAAATGGGTTTTAAGTGAAAACCATGAGTCTCAAAACATGGTTTGATACCATGGTGTCTGTGCACTAAGATAACTATAGATAGATCAAGTCAAGTGAGTATAAGCTTTATGTTTTATGATGTATTTTTGTTAATGATCTTGGTCTAAGTCTGGGGTTTTGGGTATAAAGGATCCTGCTAGTTGTGTGGGCAGAGACCTTAGTCTTGGTTGTGTTCAGACTCCGCTGCCTGTGTGTGCAGAAAGGTAAATTATATGGGAATTATAAATGTACTGGAACTGTTCGATCTCTTAATATAGAATATTATTTTGGCAAACTAGATACTGTTATGTGATTGCTCTTATTTATCTGTTAATTTATTTGAGATCAGAATCTGTTCTGTGATGCGTTATATTTACTTCTGTTATGACTAAATGCATTTGCGAAAACGAGTAAATTATATCGTGCGTGAAGTACATTGTTGATGAATAGATCTTATTAAAGTACATATGTTTACTGCCCGCGAATATATACTTCATTCTGGGATTATTTGATAAGTTCTGCTATAAGTCTATTTAGGGCCACCACATTAAATTATTCCTCATGGTGCAAAAACCTAGTTCCAGCAGCCCCCCATCATTAGGGGAATTTTGAGGTCTAAAATGGGCCTCCTAAGGAAAATGTACAATCAAAATTCACTTTATGAGAACCAATCACATTTTACGGGATGACATCATCCCTAATGGTTGAGATGGCATTGCTTGAGTTAAAAGTACTTACTTGATTCTCAATGGTGGATAAAAACTCATGGTTAACCATGGTAGTGCTCTTAGTAATTTTAAAGTCATAAAGTAAAATACTCATAATAAATGTCATTTCACACTTTTTGAGTAAAATATTATTATTGTCATTTCCTATTTTTTGAAAGAAACAATGCATATATCTACACAATCTTCATGTATTTACACTGTTTTCATTAAATATTATATTTGTATATTTTCAAATATTTATTTTTAAATTATATATCCACCTCATTTTATTTAATATTATAATTTCAAATTAATTATAAGTTAATATCTATACATATATATTATACATATGAAATCAAAATAAATAAAAATTTAACTTGAAATTGTAGGATAAATCAAATCTATAAATAATATCATTATTATATTAATAGCAATACAAACATATTAAAACTAAAGAAAAACACATTTTAGTTTGTAAGATGAAAACAAGTATATTAGTTTTGTATGTTGAAAAAAGATATATTAAATTCAACATAGTTTGGGGCAAAAAAAAATATTAAATTTCAATGTATATAAATAATATATTATACTTATAAATATAAATTAAATTCATTTCAATACTTCCTTTTTTTTCTTTAATTTTAAATAAAACTCAATTCATTTCATTATTATTATATTAATATTATATATTAGTATAAATAATATTATGAAAAAATAATCTAAATGTTATAAAATATATATTATATTCCTTTTTATATTATATATTATTTTTTCTTAGGTTATAAACCAAATCTATTCAATATTTAATGTAAAATTCATAAAAAGAAATATATTACAATATTGTATTATATTATATTATTTTTATATAGTATATTAATTACAAGTTATTATATAATTTAACTAATATAAATTTTAATTAATAGTATATTTTATAATTAAGAATTTATGAATTTATATTTATATTTTATTTTAAGTTATTTAGGTATAAAGGACAAATGCATTAGTTGTGCAATGTTAATGATTTTTTCTTAAAAACTCATTCTTATTTATAATCACATCAATACAAAATTTTTATTAATTTTATTTTGGTACAACTTTTGAATTGAATTTAACCAAGGTTACATGGATTTTGGTGCAAAAAGTGAATTGCGAATTCATAAATATTATTTTATTGGGTTAGCTATTATTTTAGTATTTCCTTAGGAGACCCATTTTAGATTTCAAAATTCCCCTAATGACTGCTTCAGGTGAGACTTTGATCTGCGCAAGCAGGTCATTGCTGAAAGGCCCAGTAGTTGGAGGGCTTGTTGGTTGCACAATAAATCCAAATCTGAGTTAGGACCCCTTAGGTCAACAGGCTACCCAACAGGGTTGGACCAAGGCGATTATGAGAATCGCCTTTGGCTGGCCCCACCGGGTGACCCGACAGGCTACTGCCCTGAGCTGGCGGAGCTACACCAGTATCCCATGGCATCTACCCAACAGGGCTGGTCCAAGGAGATTCTGAGAATCGCTTTGGCTCACCCCACCGGGTGGCCTGAGGGGCTGCCGCCCTAGGCTGGAAGAGTTGGCCAGCTCCACCAACCGAGGGTGGTAGCCCCTTAGGCCACCTAGCAGGGCCGACTGAATGAGCTTCTCGGAATCACCTTGGTCCAGCCTCGTCGGGTGGTCCAAGGGGCGATTGCCATGGGTTGGCCAGCTCCACCAACCGATGGGTGGCCCAACGAATTCTGAGAATCGGCTTTCAGCCCCTCAGGTTCGTCGACGGGCTCAACTTGATTCTCATAATGAGGTTGAGCCCGCACCCAAAGGCTCGAGGGGCCTACTTTTTACTTTATTTATTTATTTTTTTATAATTGTTTTTATTTTTGTTTTTTTAAAATTTGTTTTAAGATTTATTTATTTATTTTTATAATGTTTTTTTTAAAGTTATTTAATTTTTTATTTTCATTTTAATTTGTTTTGTGCTTTTTTTTTATTTTTCAATGTTTTTATATTTATTTTATTTTTTTAAGTTAATTTGTTATTTTTTAATGTTTTTTTTGTTAGTTATTTTAAATTTTTTTAATGTATTTTTTTTTGGTTAATTTATATATTAATTGTTTTTTATTTTTAGTTGTCTCATATATATATATATTTTTTGAATTTTTTTTACTGTTTTTTATTTATTATTTAATTATTTGTTTACTTTGTCATTTTTTAAAAAAATTTATTGATTTGTTTAAATGTGTCTTTTTTAATGTAGTATTTATTATGTTTTTTATTTTTTTAAATTTCCTAATAAAGTATTATTTATTTGTTTTTGTTTTTTCATTAATTTTTTTCTTAAATTATATTTTTGAATTTTTTATTATTATTTATTTATTTATATTTTATATTTTTTTAATTTGTTTTTAGTTTTTATCTTTTAGGTTAATTTGTTTATTTTTTTTACATTTTTATGTTTTATTTTTTTGTCTTTTTATATATTTCATTTCTTTTTATCCTTTTTTTTCTAATATATATTTTTATTTACTTTTTTTTAAAAAAAATTTCCTATTTTTTTATTGTTTAATTTTTGTTTTAATTTGTAAATTTTTATTTTAATTTTTACATGATATTTTATCTTTTACATGCTATTTCAAAGTGTGTAAAAAAGAAGTTATTCCAGCATCAACATTTTTCGTTTTTAGGATGCTTTTTGCACAAAAAAATTGGTTTTCACTGCTAGTTTTAAAATATGTTGAAAATTTACCCAAGAAAAAAAAATGTTATTCCGTCATCAACACTTTTCGTTTTCGAGCTGTTTTTTTATGTTTTTTGGGGTTTTTTGGCTAGAGTTCTCATTTTGAGTTTATATTTATCATTTCATAGTTACACTGTTTTCAAGGAAGCAACAAGTGGAAGTAACATCTTGACAAGTAAGTATATGTCCACATTTGAATCTGTCAAAATTTCATTTTGCAAGGAAAGCAACAAATTGGTTGGGGCTTCAAACTATCTTGCATGGAAGAAGAGGTAAGATCTGAATCTCAATGAAAATGAGGCCATGGATCATGTCAAAGGATCTATCACCAAGCCAACGAAAGAATATTCTAAAGAACTTGAAAAGTTTATGAAGGGAGAAGTTATGGTTCAAAGGATTCTCATTGAATCCATTAAGGATCCCCTCATCCCAGATGTATCAAAACTTGAAACTTCATAAGAGATATATGACAAACTGGTATAGTTTTATTTCGTGAGTACTCCAGGGGAATTTATCTTAGTAAGGCAAGAAATCTATGGGCGGAATATGTAAAAGGAAGGAGGAACATCCTCATACTTTATGAGGATATCTGAGATAAGGGATCAAATTCAAGATGTAGGAGAAGGGGTAACTTTAATTCAAGTATTTATGGGAAGAAATAAGCTACTCCATTCCATGAACTGAGGTCACTATCCAATATTGAAGAATCTAGGTTGAAGGAAAAATCTGATGTATGATAAGGTGAGCAAAATCAGGCATATGCTATAATGACAAAAAGCAGGGGAAAATTTGGAAAGTTTGGTCCTTAGGAAAGGAATAACAACATGGCTAAGATTCAAAGCTATGGGTGTTAATAATATGGGCACTATAGGAGAGATTGTCCTAAGCTCAATGAGGACAATAAAAAAAAGAGGAGGACAAGAATCCCATATCACTGAGGAAGTGGAGGAAGATGAAAAGAAGAATTCCAAGGAAGCAAAAGTTAAAGATCTCTACTATGATTGATATAGTCTTCCTCACCTATTTCCTTTCAAGCTCATGTTTTAAAGTTTTCCTGTTGTAAAGCATAATAATCATGATAGGAATCATTAGAAGGGCATGATAGGATGCATCATGGCATCATTGAAGCATTAGAAGCAAGAGCTCAAGACATCATCATAAGCAAGCATGAATGATAATTGAATTAGGACTATGAAAGGATATAGCTCTTGGTAACCTAATTAGAAGAATAATTAGTACTTATGAGAAAAGGGAAAAATCCATCTAGTACAAATCTCATCATACATCAGTTAATAGGATACATTTTTTGAATGAGGATACTTAAGATCCTCTATTGGAATCTTCATCGGAAGGTTCATCAATCAACCAGGAGCAAGTGTTTCATAAAAAAATCCTACTTGGAGGAATTCATGAAAGGATGGTATGGTGTCAATAATAAGGTCAAGGGATTGAAGTTCTTTCAATCATGCAAGTTGCTGAAGAAATATGACCTAAAGGAAAATGAGTTATTTATGCTTAAAATTGAAGAGTCGTGTCATATGGTTGCAGGTAACTAGGATGAATGCTCTACCTCGAGAGCGTGATCAAATGAAAGGATATCCTCCATTGAAATGACGAAGGAAGGCATGAGTCACACATTGTCTAGATGAAATCAAGATAATATGTCCTCATATGAAATATGAGGTGGTTGAAAATAATTGAAGGAACTATGATCATAAGTTCTTGGAAGGAAATGTGTGAAGAAAGAAAGGAAGAAGACCATGAACCATGCAACTATGGAAAAGGAAATCAACATCCAAGGAGGGTGAAATTTGACTATGGTATCTCCAGGAAAGATATGAAGACTCTGATGGGAGTCTTAAAAGTAAGGAGACCCTTGAAAATTGATATATTTTGGAGATGTGTCAATATGTATGCAGGATGTTGATGCTAACTGGAAGATGTCATGATTAAATACCATCACAAAGGTAATTTTGATGAAATGTTCATTTCCTATTTATGAATGATATCTGGATGGGCTTATGTAGGGCTTCCAAAGGGAAAATTTATGGGTGTCATCCATCGTTGATGACCATGTAGTAGAATGAAATATCCTTAAGAAAACATGGCATGAAGAAGGCAGCATGGCATGAAGGACAACCAAATATGGATTGATGGATCACTTTCTAATGAAATGATGACATGAATAAAACATGAAAGTGATGGATGGTTTGTGCCCTATGAATAAGTCCCAATGGATGTAGTTTCCATGAAAAAGAAGAAATTCATGAAATCGAAGGAAGGAGTTCTACAAGTAGCTGGTTGTCCCATAATCTCCACCTGATGAGATGCTGGAAGCAAGTCCCTGGTCAAGAGGGAGCTTGGTCAAATCCCTATTTAAGGGGGATATTGGGTATATTCCTTTATAGGAATGGGTACATTCCTTCAGTGGAATGGGTATGTCCTCCCTAAGTTGAGAGGGATATATAGACACATCATTCTTGTCTTTACCTAGGAATATAGAACGGAGGATTAGGTAAGAATCTAGCATCCCATGCTCTTTGAGGATGTGTTAGGGAATCAAAGATAAGAGTAGTTGTAGAGGACCTATATTCTTTGAGGACCGTGAATCCAAGAAAAGAATAGTCCTGGTGGAACACACTCTAAGAACCCAGGTGGAGTATGTTCTGAGAGAGAGAATGATGATGGTGTCTATACATCATTGATATCACCAAGATTGTGCTATAATCTTGTGGAGATATAGAGTTGTTAGTCAAGGAATTTATATTTGACAATGTTGGTTGATATGATGCTAAATAGATGGGTTACCAATCTTACTCTTCTTATGAGGATTATTCATATTGAGAATGAACAAGTACCATAATGAATACTCCCTAGTTAAAAGGGAGTGTTGAAAAGTGTAACTAGGTTTGATCTTCATAATGACATGTGTAAATATTTTTTAACATAATTGATGTAAATAAATAAAATAAAATAATTATTTTAATTCTTGTCTCATGGGTTTCATGAGCAAGGAATTTTATTTTAGTAATGGCTCCCATTGTGAGCCTTTAGGTTTTGTCGTCAAGTCATAAAATTCTATTGAGTCAATTTCATGGATGGAAGACCCTTCTTAGGCATGTTACATGTGTATATGATTCAATGAAAGAGTCAAGTAGCCCTCCAAGACCAATCTCAAGAAACTAATTCAAGTCAGCCTTAAATAAAATAATGAATTTTATTCAAAAGACATTTCGGCTCACCCTTAGTTTACACTAGTACAAAATGATGAAATTAATGACTAGGTGACTAAAAAAGTTAGTCACCGCTATTATTTCAAGTGAATTACTACTAAATTTGAGCAATTTTAAGTAACCGAACTAAAAATGACCAACTTAAATGACTAATTTAGTCTAAGAATAAAATATACGACTAGATAATAAGTGACTAAACTAAAAACGACTAACTTAAATGACTAGTTTAGTCTAAGGATAAAATATATGACTAGATAATAAGTGACTAAACTAAAAGCGACTAACTTAAATGACTAATTTAGCCTAGGATTAAAATATATGACTAGATTAATAAGTGACAAAATTAACAATGATTAATGTAAATCACTATTATAGTCCAAGAGTAAAAATATGACTAGTACAACAAGTATATGAATTAGTCATTTGTGTCAATAATTTTTAATTGTGTCACGCCATAAATGGAAAATTGCAATTTTGATATCGAAGTGTTACATTTAACCACAAGATTCTTTGAATCCATCTACAGTGTTAAAATTCTCTCAGTTGTGTCCAATACTCTTTCCATTAGGTTTTTGATAAGTACTGGATGACAGTTCTCCAAGAAACATTAATGTTGGATACCCTACCCCTAATTTACCTCAGAGTGATCAATATACCCATGATTCCCCCTGCCACCATGAGTTCCTGATCCGCCTTGACGACTGATTGGTTGCCCGCACCCTGTCCTGCCTAGTGTGCCCAATCACTACACAACGCTCCCGTTACGCCTTTGACTCATCTGCCCGCTATGGGGCACACACCCGTTTGACGTTGCCGCTCATCACGAATGCCAAAACACACAACTCTGCCCACCACTACACGAAGCGCCCAAGGTGGGCGTTTGCCAATATGTCGTGCCCAATATTGCACATCGCCGTCGCACATTATACCTGAGTTAGGCGCCCATCGTACCCCCCACCACTTAGTTGTCGCAACACTAACTCGAGGGTGTGACACTCCCTCATCCTCGCTCCAATTGTATTTACTCATGCGAGACACCTTCCACATGATGTTGATCAAACCTCACTCCCATTGGAGAGTGCATGAACCTTTGTTATACTAATAATAATAATAATCTAATTTTAAGGTCACGTCGACCAAGCCAAACACCAAATTGGTGTATGAGACTCCCTTGTTTGTGGGACAAGGGACCCACCTCCGCATAGTGATTTGACTGCTAAGTTTATGAAGACATCATACTCTACCCCCTCTAGTTTTGAACCTATGACCTCTTAAGAGGAAACACATACTCTTAACCATTAAGCCTACTCAAGCCTCACACACATATATAATTTATTTATAATATGTTTAACATACATATATTGTGTGACTCCAATTTAACATATATATATTATTCGATATGAACCTTTATTAATTTATTAAAATAATAAATATCAATATTTATATTTTATTGAATTTATTAAAATATTAATTATCAATATTTATATTTTATTTGTTTTAATTATATTATTTAAAATTAAATTTTAAATATAGTGTGATTTTATATTTAATTAATAATTAAAATAATAAATATTAATATTAATATTAATATTTTAATTATTTAAAAAAAATTGTTTGAACCTTTGTAAAAATGGAAGTAGGCATTTGAAAAATGAAAGTAAGTTTTAATGATTTAAAAAAATTGTTTGACCCTTTGTAAAAATGGCATGCCGCATTCGAAAAGTATAAGTAAGTTTTAATTATTGAAAAAAATTTGTTTGAACCTTTGTAAAAATGGCATGCCGCATTCAAAAAGTGGAAGTAGGCATGAGTAAGTCTTGATTTTATAAAAAATACCAACTTTGAAAACTCGCTGTTCGACTGGTTCAGGAAGACGGGGTTTTGAAAGTAAGTCGAACATTGGCATGCCGCATTCAAAAAGTGAAAGTAGACATGCCGCATTCGAAAAGTGAGTCATGCATTTAAAGCTATCCATTTATTTAACAAATTAGAATGATATAATAAAATTTTAAAATAAATCTCCTCTTAACACGATTCGTTCACTTATCAATTAAGTCAATGTCTAACTCTTTGCGAAATTGTGTATGATAAAAAGAAATAGACCAACCATTTTTGATGGGAATATTAATTGAAAATTAATGTGACTTGATTTTTATGATAAAAAGAAACATGCCAACCATTTTTTATGGGGATATTAAGTGAGAATTGATGTGACTTGATTTTGATAAGCTCACTTTCCTCCCTCCCACTTTATTCAATCACACACATGCGTTTAACCAG
>CM076577.1:613590131-613724797 GCA_034641835.2 Pinus albicaulis | reverse complement strand
TTATGAAGGCTCCAATTACTATAAATAGGTTAGACTGGCCTCATTTTAGTGAAAATCAATTCAGTGGAGGTCTAGAGTAAGAGGAAGTGTGAAAATCACCACGAAAGAAGTCTTATATCCAACGAGAAGGAAGGAAGAGCGATGTTGTTTGGATATGTTTTAGGGATATTTTACTATGACATGTGTGAAGGATAGGGAAATCATCTGTTGTAGGAAAGGCCAAAAATATTCTAGACATCTAAGGTAACCTAATTCAGGAAGAAGTCAAGTAAAAACGATAGTCGATTTGAAGGGAAGAAAGTCTCCTTATAGAGTGAAGAATATCAAAGGTCAAATTTGGTCAAACACATGTGATGGGGCTTCTGAAATAGAGCCGAAGAGTGCAGTGCTAAACCAAGGACCAAAAATCGGAAGTATAGCACAAGGAAAGCAGTTGGATCAAGTGTTAACTTGGGTACAAAAGAGAAAAAATGAAAGGGAACTTGTGTCTTGGTCTTGGAGTGGAAAATAGGTCAAGGGTATTGGTCTTGGTATTCATCAATTCAAGTCTCTATAAGAAGAAGAATCAGTTTGGGTTTTCCTCTCAAGTAGGAGAGGTTTTTTCCCTGGTTGATCTCCTACATATTCTATCTCTTGTCTCCTTTATGTTTATGCTTTGATAAATGTTTGATGTAGAACACTATGATAATATAACTAAAGAGAAAATCATAATTTAACGAAGTAAAAATCATACATAATCAATTTTCATCTTGAAGAGATATCTCCTAATTCCTATGCCCTATATTTCTCAACAAGAGCTTCTTGAAAAATGAAAAATTTTCAAGAAATTCCATGAAGAACCATGGATGGTTCAATTGGAAACTAGAAAAAAAGGAAATATTCACCATTGGGTACGTCATGTGCATTTGAGCTCAGTGGCATGTCGACAACAACTCATTTGATTTTTTTTTGGTAACTGAGGCTAAACTATATTGATTTGAAATAAAACATTACATATGCTATAGGTTAAGTTGGTAATCAACGCTTAACCAATCCAAAACTTTATTGCTGTCATAGTTGCATATGTATGAGGCTGCATCCTTGGAGGAAACTAGCCCTGAAATAACATCAAACGCAAAATTACAAAATGTGCCATGGCACCAACGAAGGTAAAGGTTCTATGATAATAAATAGAATAATAGAAAACTAGAAAAAGCTGAGCAACCATGAAATCATGGTGCGTCTGCATCATCCTCTGTGTCTGGAGATTCTTCCTCGATATGGCTGGCATACTCTTGTGTTATAGCCTCCTCTTTAGTAGTAGGTCGGCACGGAGGCCTAGAGGCAGGTGCACAGAATATGGGGTTGACCAGGTACTCAACATCCGGTACCCATGTCCAAGTGCCCTCCGAGTCCATTATCCAAACATTTGTGACTTCCCCTCTGCCTCCTGAACCGGAAGAGGCTCGGTTTTGTGGGGCCTAGGGTGCTCCTGGTGCGCAATGGTGGATTTCCTTGATCTTATTTTGCCTCAATGCATTTCATGAATGGGAGCTTCCTTCTCCTGGTTGTGCGTAGGGCTTTGGGGGGCATCCCTAGCGTGACTACCCGAAGAGGAGGCTTCAAAGGACTCCAAATAGTTATCAGGCCCTCACTGGTAGCATCTTGGGATAGCATCTTGTTGGCCGCCTTTGATTGTTCCTTGTCGCAGTCTTGGAGCCATGGGATGATGAAGCAGAGGGTAAGTGGGGAAATGAGAGGTATGGTGAAGGGGTTCAGACTAGAGACAATGAGTACGCAACAAAGTGTTGTAGGGCAGGGAGGTGCATCGGTGGAGTTTGTGCAGCTAGGAGAGCTTAATGATGAGAACACATAGTCCGAATAAGATAGCATGACAAAGGGAGATAAGGTGAGGCATGCCTTCGAGGAGGTGCATGACCGGGAAGGATCTACGTAGCTCTGCTTTGGGGAGGGAGGTGCGCAGTGGGCAGGACATGCAGGTGGGCTGAAACTAAAACAAAAGAGCTAGAAGGAGCAGACTTTGAATAACACTATACAAGAGGGCTTCTCCTTTTTTAGGCCTATGGCACAAGTGTAGATGCTGAGCATTATTATGACACGCTCACAGGTGCATGCTACACCAGATGTCATGAGGGAGCCTGTAATTTAAGTTATGGCTGTGTGTCATATCCATCCCGGGGCTAATTCAAATGATTGCAACTAAGAGGAACCACACATGGTGGTTTTTGGCTTTGCGTATATTTTGGATGCCTTGCCTCCGTCACCTCATGAGAATTATTACAGAGAGGTGGATCCGCTTCAAATGAAGGTCTGCATAGCAAATATTCATCATCTTGAGCATGGGAGGGACTGTGTCCATACCTGCGTTCCATATCATCTGCATCCGGGGAACTCTTTTGAATTTATTTCCGTTGGGTGCATGCAACATATTATTGGGCATGGATTGGCTGTACCTACACTAGACCAAAGTGGACTATTTTGAAAAGGAAATTGAATGCTTATATTAGCAAGGAAAAAAAAGGGTTTAGAAGGGTAGGATAAATCCTACTTCAGTAAGGCTAATTACAGTTATGCAAGGCAAGTGCAGTAACAGAAAGGGATGCATGTTGTTTGTAGTGAAAGTCTTAAGTGATGTGAAGGTTGATAGTGATGCCGAGAATTAAGAAAGTGAAGTGCTGAAAAGATACATGGTTTTTAATGTAGTTTTTAACCCTGTACAAAAATTACCCACAAATGAACTATTAAAACATAAAATATACAATGGCAAGAACATAAAACAAATATAAACAAATATTTTCCCCTAGATCCAAAAAATAGGACTACTAGATCATTTTTTATTATATTCATTTCAATGTTACAATACATATATATACATGTTGAAGCATTCATAAACCCTAATCCACTAACTCTGGATTAGAACAGAACCATAATTCCCTTGAAAAAATATACAAAGTACCATGGGTAGAAAACCATCATGACCAAAACCATGTGCAAAACCCATGCACAAAACCATGCGTTGGTTCGCACACCATCTTTGGGTCCGCATAAAAAAAAAATCTCTCAGGCCGTTGCAACCGACGCAATGTACAACGTATGGGTCTATTCGTGGAAATAATATAACACATAACCAACATTCTCACACTTCTTGTTTTATTTCCACACAGAGGGTTACAAGGGAGCTTAATCATTGATCTATCCTATAACACCCATTGTTTTTCTACACCAAGAAAAGTTCTCAGTGCTCACAGACTTCATCAATGCATTTGCAAAATTCTTCAATGTGTCCACCTTTAATAGAAACACCTTTTTTTCCTCAACCATGTCCCTGACAAAGTAATACTGAACATCAATGTGATTTTTCTTTGAGTGATAAGTAGGGTTCTTTTCCAAGAAAAATTCATTGTGGTTGTAATAGTCTATCCTTATAGCTCATTGTACCAACCCCATACTTGAGAAAAATATTTACAACCAAACTACTTCCTTGCTTGCATGAATGGTTGCCATGTATTTATCCTCTGTAGTTGAAAGTGCCACTACAGATTGCCTCTTGATCATCCCAATGACTGCTCCTCCAAATAGGCTAAACACATACCCACTTGTAGATCTTCTTCGATCCATATCTCCAACCTAGTCTACATCAACAAAGCCATGGATGTCCAAAATCCTATCCAATCTTGGTCTTCCTTGGTAGCACAAACCATAATCATTAGTGTCATGCAAATATGTAAAAACCAGCTTAACTATTGTCCAATGCTCGTTCCCTGGTTTTGACAATAAACCTACTCCATACTCCCACTCCATGTGCAATATTTGGTCTATTACATACCATTGCATACATTAGGCTACCAACTGCACTCACGTATGAAACACGTGACATGTATTCTTCCTCTTCTTGTGTCTTGGGACACTGTTCAACAATTAACTTTACTACTACAAGAATATGAACCTTTACTGATTTACCATACTTCATATTAAACCTCTACAATATTGTCTCAACATACTTCTTTTGGTTTAACCAGAGCTTATTGTTTGCATGATCTCATTTAATTTCCATGCCCAAAATATAGTTTGCAACACTAATATCTTTCATTTCAAATTTGGGGGACACTTGGGTCTTCAAATCCTAGATAATTTCTTTGTCATTTCCAATCAAAAGCATATCATCCACATACAATACCAGATAAATAACACGATCACCAATTAATTTTAAATACACACAATGATCCTCTTTACTCCTTGTGAAGCTAAGTCCCCGTGTATATGTATCAAATTTTGGATAACACATCCTTGGTGATTGTTTTAACCCATACAAAGAATTTTTTAACCCGCATACCTGTTCTTTCTTACCCTTCATTGAAAAACCTTCAGGTTTATTCATGTAGATCTCTTCTTCCATATCCCTGTGAAGAAATGTTGTCTTCACATCCATTTGTTCTGCTTCAAAATAAAAAGAAACAAAAAGAAACAAAACTAATCTAATAGAATATAAATTGGAAACTGGAGAAAAAATATCACCAAAATCAATTCATGATACCCGTGAATAAAATTGTTATACTAATTAAGCTTTTTATTTCCCTACCTTGACTTCTACATTCATCTCCTTCATAAATAACCATCTGCTTCCAATGGGTTTTCTTCTAGCTGGCAAGTACTCTAGATCTCAAGCCTCATTTTTGTCCAAAGATGTCATTTCTTCAACTTTGACCTCTTTCCATATTTTTCCATCCTCTGAATCCCTTGCCTCCCTACTAGTTATGGGATAATCGTCAGTAATAGATAAATAAAAATTTGAATAGAAATAAGATGGACTATACCTCCCTCGTTGTCTTCTCTCTCGAACCAATCTTATCAAAATTGGAGTATGTGGCTCTTCCTCCTCTGGTTCCTGCTCTGTTGTAGAGACTAATTCTTCCTCGTTCAGTTCAAACTCTATATTTTTAGGTTCCTTTGGTAAGAATTCAAGTTTAATAACATCCTTCACCTCTCTAAACACCACATCTCAATTGTACACAATTTTGTTTGTGTATGGGTTCCAAAGCTTATAACATTTTAAACCATCCTTATACCCAATAAAGGTGCACCATTCAAATTTACTATACAACTTGGTGCATCACAACCAAATACCCTAAGATGTGAAAGAGAGTTTCTTACTAGTTCATACCTCATGTGGAGTCTTATCCTCCAATAATGATGAAGGTGATCTATTAAATCGGTAACATGCAATATCCACTACGTTTGCCAAAAAAATTTGTTCTAACCCAACACCACTGTGCATGCTCTTGCCTTTTCAATCAACATCCTATTCATTCTTTCTACAACTCCGTTTTTCTTTGGTTTGTATGGAGTATTATTATTCCATGATATACCACACTTCTTACATAACTCTTCAAATTTCTTCTTGCAAAACTCTCCACCATTATCTATCCTTACCACCTTAATATTCTTGTCTGTCTGATTTTCCACCAGAGCCTTAAATTATTTAAACCTATCTAAGACTTTAGATTTCTTCTTGAGGAATTATATCCATGTATTCCCTTAGAATTAGTGTATAAATGAGACATAGTACACATGCGCACCCAACGATGGAAGTGATACGGGTCCAAACACATAACTATGAACAAGCTCTAATATCCCTTTTTCCCTCTTAGCACCAGAGGGGAAATTCACTCGATTCTTCTTCCCATATAAACAATTTTCATAGAAATCGAAATCCATAGAGAAATTATACATAACTTCTACCATACCATTACCATGCAATATTATAAGACCCTTCTCTCTAATATGTTTAAGCCTTTGATGCCATAACATGGTATTTTCTCCAGAGACTACTAGATATTTTTCTCCACTTTTAGGAACCACAAAAAAATTGCACCCATCAATAAAAATAATACCCATAAGCTTGTATAGAGTTCCAATCCAAAATCCCTGCATCAATACAAGTGCTCCCCAAACCATCTTTCATGTATCTTTCTCAAACTCTATTTTTACACCTGCATCATCCTTATTACTTACAAAAATCAGATTTTTGGCCAATGCAGGAATATGCAGAACACCAGGAAGTTTTATAATCATTCCACCGTAAAAATTTAGCTTGAATTTTCCACGTCTAATAATTTTTTCCTTCATGTCATCCCCTAAGAATATATCACCACCATGGTATTTCTCATACTCATAACACCACTCCCTATGGGGAGTGAAGTGTAACGTTGCATATGAGTCAATCAACCATGCCTCATGATCTACATGTGTGCTTGAAGAAGAATCCAAGTACACATCCCCACCTTCATCTGAGGTGGGTTTTGCCTCTGTAGAAGGAGCATCTTCCGATCCTCTTCCTTTATCAGGAGCTTTAGATTTACAGTCCTTTTTGTAGTGCCCTTCCTTTCATAATTTCCACCACACCTTTACAGATTATCCTAGAGGTTTAGATCTCCCTCTAGATTTATATCTCCCACTCGAGGATTCCTTTTTTTTTCCAAATATTATAACATTTTAAACTATCCTTATACCTAATAAAGGTGCACCTTTCAGATTTACTATACAACTTGGTGCATCACAACCAAATACCCTAAGATATGAAAGAGAGTTTCTTACCATTCCATACCTCATGTGGAGTCTTATTCTCCAACAATGATGAAGGTGATATATTAAACTGGTAACATGCAATATCCACTTCCTTTGCCCAAATTTTTTGTTCTAACCCAACACCATTGTGCACGCTTCTTGCCTTTTCCATCAACATCCAATTCATTCTTTCTACAACTCCATTTTTATGTGGTTTTTATGAAGTATTATTCTTTCTTGATATACGACACTTCTTACATAACTCTTCAAATTCCTTCTTGCAAAAATCTCCACCATTATCTTTCCTTAACACCTTAATCTTCTTCTCTGTCTGATTTTCCACCAGAGCCTTAAATTATTTAAACCTATCAAAGACTTCAGATTTCTTCCTGAGGAAATATATCCATGTATTCCTTGAGAGTTCATGTATAAATGAGACATAGTACACATGCGTACCCAGTGATGGAAGTGACACAGGTCCAAACACATAACTATGAACAAGCTCTAATATCCCTTTTTCCCTCTTAGCACCAGAGGGGAAATTCACTCGATTCTTCTTCCCATATAAACAATTTTCATAGAAATCAAAATCCATAGCGAAATTATAAAAAGCTTCTACCATACCATTACCATGTAGTATTCGAAGACCCTTCTCTCTAATATGTCCAAGCCTTTGATGCAATAACATGGTATTTTCTCTAGAGATTACTAGAGATTTTTCTTCACTTTCAGGAACCACAAAAAAATTGCACCCATCAATAACAATGATACCCATAAACTTGTATTGAGTTCCAATCCAAAATCCCTGCATCAATATAAGTGCTCCCCAAACCATCTTTCATGTATCTTTCTCAAAAACTATTTTTACACCTGCATCATCCTTATTACTTACAAAAATCAGATTTTTGGCCAATGTAAGAATATGCAGAACACTAGGAAGTGTTCGAATCATTCCACCTTTAAACTTTAGCTTGAAATTTACACGCCCAATGATTTTTTCCTTCGTTTTATCCCCTAATAATATATCACCACCATCGTATTTCTCATACTCATAACACCACTCCCTATGGGGAGTGAAGTGAAACGATGCACATGAGTCAGTCAACCATGCCTCATGATCTACATGTGTACTTTAAGAAGAAGCCAACTACACATCCCCACCTTCATATGAGGTGCTTTTTGCCTCTGTAGAAGGAGCATCCTCAGATCCTTTTCCTTTATCAGGAGCTTTAGATTTATAGTCCTTTTTGTAGTGCCCTTCTTTTCCTCATTTCGACCACACCTTTACAGATTATCCTAGAGGTTTAGATCTCCCTCTAGATTTATATCTCCCACTCGAGGACCATACTCTCAAAAACAAGGAATCTCCATTATAGCTCTACATATTTTTCTGTATCATATCCTATGACAACAAGGATGGGACTAATTCTTCAAAATTCAAGGTATTTGTATAGTTACCTATTGCAACAACCAAAATATCGCACAAATATGGTAGAGAACATAACAATTTGATGCACTTATATTCATCTAAAATTTTTATATCAACATATACAAATTGTCTTACCACAATATTCAAGGTATTCAGATGCTCTGTCACCGAGTCTCCATCCTTCATCCTCAGGTTATACAGTTTTTTCCGGAGGAGCAGTTTCTTTAGCAGATACTTAGATTGGCACAAAGTCCCTAAATTATCCTAGAAAACCTTCATTGTAGCTTCCCATGATACATTCAACAATACTGAATCTCAGAGACATAATTGTATTGTGCTCTTATCCTTCCGATATAACTTCACCCAGTATTTTGTCGACATTCATTTTGGTGTCGTTCCTATATCTACATCAATCAACTCATCTCAGTCCACCAAAAAATACTCCATCTTGAGCTTCCACAACTCAAGACCCTAACCATTAAATTTATCTATCTCTATCTTTCTATTGTTTGCCATCTTCTTTCACCGCAAGGATCGATCCTACAGATCTCCCACTAAACAGGGTCTACCACAGGGCTAAGAAAAACCCCTCGGTGACAAAGACACCCCCTTGAAGTCGAAACAAATTTGACTCCAAATGTAGGTTTTGACCGTGTACATAAATTACTTGCAAACGAATTCTTAACACATAAAAACATATAGTGGTGAGAACATAAAACAAATATACATAGACATTTCCCCTCGATCCCAAAAATGAAACTACCAAGCTAAATTTTCATTATATTCCTTTCAATGTCACAATACATATATATACATTCGAAAGCATTCATAAACCTCAATTCACTAACACTAGATTAGAACATAATTGTAGGTCCCTTGACTGGATCTACAAAATACCATGGGAAAAAAATCATCATGCCCAAAACCATGTGTAAACCAATGCAGAAAACCATGGGTAGGTTTTCCCACCATATTTTGGTCTACCCCCCATCCTTGGTTCTTACCCTCATATTTTTTTCTTCCCAACTACAATTAGGTCCGCATAACACATACCCAACACTACAATGGTATGCAATTTTTTTTCTAGTGGAGGTTCCTAGATCACCTCCTCACAGAGAGATAGATTTCTATATTGAGTTCATACTTGGAGCAACAGGAACTTCCAAGGCACCATACAAGATGAGTACCCCTGTGTTGGTTGAGGTAAAATTGTAGCTAAAGGAGATACCGGAGAAGGGCTATTTAAGGCCAAGTGTGTCACCATAGGGAGCTCCAATACTCTTTGTAAAGAAGAAGGTTGAGACCCTTAGGTTATGCATTAATTACAAGAAATTAAATAAGGTGACAATAAAGAACATATACCCATTTCAAAAAATTGATGATCTCTTTGATCAGTTGAGGTAAGAAACAATATTCTCCAAGATTGACTTGAGGTTAGGATATCATCTAGTAAATATCAAGGAGGAGGACATTCATAAGAGTGATTTCAAAACAAGATATAGACACTATGAGTTTGTAGTGGTACTCTTTGGTCTTAATAATGCCCTTGCCTCATTCATATGTCTAATGAAAATTGTACTAGGTACTTATTTAGACAAGTTTGTTATTGAATTTGTCAATGAAATATTAATGTACTCCAAGAATCAAGAAGAACATGATACAAACTTGGTTGTAGTGGTATAGTTGTTGAGGGAAAATAAGATCTATGCAAATCTCAACAAGTGTGATTTCTTCCAATAACAGATACACTATTTGGGGCATATTGTCTCCAAGGAAGGGATATAGGTTGATCCAGAGAAGATAAAGGACATAGTGGAGTGTCCAACGCCTGAGAATCTGAGTGAGATTTTATCATTCATGGAATTGTGTTATGAAACCAGCTCACAAAATAGAAGAGAAGATAGATCAACACCTTAGAAATTAGCCTGTTCAAGGGGGAAACTTCCTTTATATTACATAAATGAAAAATTCTTCGATGATACAAATGAAAAACCTTATTTATATATATATGAGTCCAATGGGTCCCAATATAATCCTAGCTAACATAACAATAACAATATAAGGGCACAAAAATAACAAAGTTGGATTCTATGGGGCACAATAACAATAATATGGGGACTAAATGGGCACAAAAATAATAAAAAGGGGGCTATAATAACAAGAAAAATATGGGGATATACTATTATTATAGGGACCTAGCATGTACCTCTCCTTCAAAAAAGTGTTTTCCTCAACGCTTGAGTAGTTCTGGATGCTTATGTATAAAATTCTCATCCTCCTATGTCGAATCTTCAGTAGGTAAGTTCTTCCACTTGATGAGATACTCTGAAATTGATTGTTTTCGTAGCTGTAAAGTTCTTGTTTCTCTGAATGCTTCAGGTTCCAATATGATTTTTCCTTCTTCGTTAAGTTCTGGTAATATTCTTTGAACTGGGAACTTTTCACCTATAACCTTATTTAAGCATGAAACATCGAAAACTTGGTGCACTCGGGAAGATGCAAGAAGCTCCAATTTGTATACCATAGTACCAATATTTTGCAACACCTTGTAAGGACCATAATAATATGGTGATAATTTATTATCCTTCTTAGCTTTCTTGTGGGAAATTTGTTTGTATGGTTGTAGTTGTAAAAATACCCAGTCGCCTACATAAAAAAATCAATTGCTGCAATGCTTCTTTGCTTGTTGTTTGATTCGATTATATGCCAAAGTGAGGTTTGTAGGAATTATATAACATATGCATGTGTATATACAGATTATCCTGATCTAACAATATTTATCTTCTTTCTAAATACATAATCCTTTGTTAATCTTTTATATTTAAAACTCAGTGCAAACACATGAAGCAATAAAAACATTCGCACATAACACAGTTGTTTAACGGGAAATCCTGAACCTAAAAACCCCAACTATCATATATTATATATCATGGAGATCATGTAACAATCTCATACAAAGCTTAGTACATCAAGCTCTCAATACAATCAATCGTCACTCACTATCATGAAGAAATCTGCAAATCCATGCACCAATTAATTTCCCCCTAATAGCCTACCTCCACTACGCAATCCTTGCTGAAGAAGACCCCTGAATGAATTCGAATTTGACTTGCCTTGACTATGCAATCCTCATTGGCAACTCCAATGTGTGTGTGATGTAATTAATGCATCACTATAGTCACAACGGATAGTCCATCTCACCCTTTCACCTACCTCTCCACTGGGTCTCCACTGGAACTGACATGCACTGTAGTTAACTACTGTATTTGTTCAGTTGATTAGTGAGTTATTATTTTTGAATTAATTAACTAATTAATTCACTCCACTCTCACTAGTGTATCATTCAGTTAGACTAGATACAACTAGCTCAACTGAGTTTAACTCCATTAACTGAGTTAAACTGAATAACAACTCCATGAACTACTCTTCCAACTCTATCATAACTTTGCCACTTTAGTTCTAACTGAGTCCCCCATGCATGAACCACCGGTAAACCCTAGGAATTGCGTAATTCCTTCAGCCCACTAATTTTCCAAATCTGTATACTGAAATAAAGTGCTCCAAGAGAATAAGTTGATATTTAGAGTCTGATTATTATTAAGGGCTAATAATAATCGACACATCTATTTTTAGATCGACGATCTATAAATAGACTTCGCCCAATATTCTAAAAATATAATTTCATCTATTTTTCCAACTTGACCAACCATCCACAAATAGCATCCTGCAACTTCTGAAATATGATCACCATGTCTAAAAAATAGACATAGTCTAAAAATAGACTTGCGCCAAAAATAGCCTGCGGGCCCACTTAGTGAAGGCGACTCTTTTCACTAAGCTCATCATCTTGTTGAATCTCAACACTCCCTTTCAAAAATATAGGGATTATCCTTCACCTCGATCCTACCTCTATGGTATTCGAATTTTCTCCTGGTGAGCGCCTTCGTTAGAATATCTACATCCTAATCTTCCGTAGGAATGTACTGAAGCAACATGATCTTCCGCTGCACAAAATATCTGATATGATGATACTGGATATCAATATGTTTAGATCTATCATGAAACACAGGATTAATCAAGATTTTAATGCAACTTTTATTATCACAATGTATCACTGTAGGATCTAAACGTGAACCGAACAAACCGACCAGGATCTTCCTCATCCAGATAGCCTCACATGCGGCTTGACTTGCTGCCATGTATTATGCTTCCGCTGAACTGAATGCCATAGATCTTTATTTCCTATTGTACCAAGAAATTTCTGTAGATCCGATATTGAAAACCCCTCCTGATGTGCTCTTTCTGTCCATTGGGCTGCCTACCCAATCTGCATCCATGAAGCCATGCAACTTCACCTCATCCGTCTGTTTGTACCATAAGCCATACTCAGATGTGCCCTTGAGATACCTCAAGACATGCTTGCTTGCCTTCCAAAAGAGATTGGTAGGCTTAACCATCGCTTGTGAAAGCTAGTTCACCGCATAGCATATGTCCGATCTTGTATTAACTAAATACATAAGCGAACCACCAACTGTCAATAAATAGTGGCATCCACTACCTCTGCTGATGTAGCATCCTCTTTCCTCCAATTTCCTGGAAGAGGAGTGTCGATAGGCTTGCAGCCTTGCATGTGAAACTTCTCAAGTATCTCCCGAGCATACTTGCCTTGAGACACAAACAATTCACCTTCCCGCTGCCATATTTCCAATCTAAGGAAATAATGAAGGAGGCCCAAATCCTTCATCTCAAACTCCTTTGCAAGATCTGCCTTGCATGAGTGTATCAACTACTCATCACCCATTAGTATTAAATCATCAACATAAAGAACAATGATTAAAAGCTTACCCTCCACCACAATTTGGTACAGGTTTGCATCCGCCTCACTCTTGGTGAAGCCAAGTCTAGTGAAATAGTTGTCAATCCATGTGTACCAAGCACGTGGTGCTTGCTTCAACCCATACATCGCTCTTTTAAGCCTCCACACATGCGACTTGCTGCTGAAGATCTCAAATCCTTCGGGCTACTCAATGTACACCGCTTCCTCAATAGATCCCATTAAGGAAAACAATCTTCACATGTCCCATTCCAGTGAATGTGCCAACCCATCTGCCTTTGAGGAGAGAAGGATGGTCTTAGCAAATCTTTAGTGTCACGGTCTTGAGTTTCTTCATAATCAATCCTTGATCTGTGAGAAATGCACAGGAAACAAATATTTCTTACTTCTCGACGCTCCCATCAACAGCTTGCTTTACCTTGTAGATCCATCTTGATCCTAAAACTAATTTACCCACCGGCCTTGGAACAATCTCCCAAGGATTGTTTCTGACAATGGAGTCATACTCCTCCACCATGACATCTACCTATGTGGGCTCCTACACTACTTCTTCAAAGGAAAATGGCTCTATCATGATACACTTTCTCATTAGAGCCATGTATCCAGTAACACAGTCAGGTGACTGTCTCTGTCTGCGCTGTGATGTAGGGACTCCCACATTCTATGCCGCATCAAGCTTCAATCTCGGCTTACGCGGTACACTTCCTACTATTCTAATGTTTGGATCTACGTGAGTGGATTCCTCCACTCCATGAATCTCCTCCTGTGGCTAATCCACATCTAGAGGCTCATCTTTGGGAACAAGAAGTTCCTCCTCTGCATGCAAGTGTAGCTCCCTCTCAAGCGACAACTTCATGGCTTTCACCTCATTGAATTTTATATCCCATCACACCACAGTCATTCGACTGTTTGGAAAATACACACGATAATTATGGGGTGTTTCTGTGTACCCCAAAAATATCCCAACTTCTACAGTTGGCTCTAGCTTCTTCCTAGCGTCCTTTGTCACATGAATGTAAATAGATGAGCCAAAAATATTCAAATGAGAAATATCAGGCTTCTTACCAGTAAAAGGTTCTTCAGGTGTACTCATCCCAAGTACTCTATGAGGACAACTATTTTTCACATAAACCGCAGTGTTGCATGCTTCCGCCCACAACTGCATCAGTAAGCCCTGGTCATGTAGCATAGCTCGTGCAGCACCCATGAACGTTTTATTCTTCCTCTCCGCGACCCCATTCTGCTCTAGGTTATGAGGCGCTACGAGTTCTCTTCAAATTCCTTCTTTGCTACAAAATTCTTTGAATTCGTTTGATATATATTCACCACCATTATCGCTCCGCAGAGCCTTCACTTGCTTCCCCGACTCCTTCTCCACCAATGCTTTAAACTCACAGAACTTTGAGAATGTTTCACTCTTCTTATGCATGAAGAAGATCCAGCATCTATGAGAATAGTCATCAACAAAAATAACATAGTACCTGTGTTTTTCTGTTGAAGCAAGCGAGAAAGGTCCACACTGCGTCTGTGTGAATTCTCTCCAGGATCAACTGACATAGTTCTCCTTCTCATGAAAGGTGGTCTTCAAAAACTTACCCATAGTAAATCCCTTGCGATGATACGAGTGCACAAGAGTACACTTGGGAAGTCAGGTGAAATTCTAGCTGAAAGATACTTCAAGGTGCCATGGTGAAGATGGCCCAATCTCCTATGCCATAATTCGCCCTCATCCCAACTCACCACTTCTTCTTCTTTACCCAGCATTATAGCGCAGCCATATACCTCCAGCTTGTAGAGATTCTTAACTTGAGTCCCTATCCTCTTGGTTTGACCCATTTTTTTATGTCGCAAGAAAGATTTTCCATTGCTGAAAACAACGTCATAACCTATGTCTTCCAACATTGCGACCGAGACCAAGTTCTTCTTCAAACCTAGAACATGCATAACATATTTCAACAAAAATGGCTTACCTGACTCCCTCTAAAAGGTAATGGTCCCAATGTCGGTCGCACTGTATCTACCATCGTCGCCCATCTCTATATGCATTTGGAGATCCTTCTCCTCCAAGTCACTAAACAACTTCTTGTCTCCCATCATATGGAAAGACACACCACTATCAAGATACCACACCGATCCCATTAAGCTTGAAACCAAGCATGCGATCAAATAGAAATCAATTTCAAATTTTGAGGCTAAGGCCTCTCCAGCTGTAGCTCCAGCAGCCTTCTTGTTCTTTTTTTGTGGGTAGTTAGTGGCGAGATGCCCATGTTCATGACAGTGAAAACACTTCACTTTGGACAAATCCAATTTCTTTCCTTTAGCCTCGGATTTTGAGTGGAATTTATTCCCCTTCCCTTTCTTTTCTTTGGCAGCCAAAGCACAATTCTCTTAATCATCATTCTTTGATGAAGAGCCATCCCTGGTACTTTGCCTTATCTCCTCTTGCACAAGATTCGACCAAAGTCGCTCCCAACCCAACAGTTTCTCCCATCCATTAACAGAGTCTTCGTAGCTATGCCAAATCTTCGGAAGACCAAGGAGAGCCAAGCTCACCAATTCATCATCATCAACAGTAATCCCCACACTTCCCATTTCATCCCTACAGTGGAAAAAATTCGTGAGATATTTTGGAATACTTTTGCCCTTCTCCATTTTTATTTTTCTGAGCTTATCTTTCGTGCTTGACTTCCTCACAGTCGATCTTTGCTTTGGAAAAAAAATCTGTCAAAGCCTTCCACATTGCAAATGGAGTGGATTTCTCAGAATTCTGAACATAATATGGTCCTTCACACACCTTCATAAATTGGTCTTGTCCTTGCTACCAATTTTTTCCATGCATCCAAGTAATGCGACATCGCTAGAACTTGGCTTAGGAACATCGCTATTAATGAAATCCTTCGATCCATTATCTTCCCGGAAACCGCCTCCATCCTATCCTTCTAGGCTATGTAATTTGAGCTACCCTCAAGGGGCATACTCCAGCAACAACCATTGAAAGACATTTCAATGTATACTCAACTGTCGCACCAAGAATTTTCTGCAGCAAATTCGAATTGTCCACCAGCACAAACTCGGGAATTCTTCACAATTTCAATCTTCAAGAATTAACATTGCTCCGATACCATGTAGAAATTATATACAAGATGCATGTATATATCCAGATTCTCTTGATCTAACTATATTTTTCTTCTTTCTAAATACAGAATCCTTCCACTGTTAATATTTTGCGGAAGCCCACGGCGTAGAATAATTGGTGATGAGAGTTTGCCTTTGTTAAAACACTCCGTTAAGGTCAACCCAGTTGAAACACAGTGGTGTAGGATTAGTCTAAACTAGCAAAAAAAAATCTTTTGCGAGAATTTAAACTCAATTGCAAACACATGAAGAAATAAAAACAATCACCTGCACCATGGTTTTTAACGGGAAAGCACGAAATAAAAACCTTCGCTATCATATATTATGTATCATGGAGATCATGTAACAATCTCATACAAATCTTAATACATCAATATCTCAGTACAATCAATCGTCACACACTAACATGAAGAAATATACAAATCCATGCACTAATTTCTTGCCACCTGATAGCTTGCCTCCACTACACAATCCCTGCTAAAGAAGATCCCTGAATGAATTCGAATTGGCCTTTCCTTGACTGCGCAATCCTCATTGGCAACTCCAATGTGTGTGTGACGCAATCAATGCATCACTATAGTCAGAACAAATAGTCCATCTCACCCTTTCACCTACCTCTCCACTGGAACTGACATGCACTGTAGTTAACTGTTGTATTTTTTCAGTTGATTAGTGAGCTATTATTTGTGAATTAATTAACTAATTAATTCACTACACTCTCACTAGTGTATCATTCAGTTAGACTAGATACAACTAGCTCAACTGATTTTAACTCTAATAACTGAGTTAAACTGAATAACAACTCCATGAATTACTCTTCCAACTCTGTCATAAATTTTCCACTTCAGTTCTAACTCAGTCCTCCATGCATGAACAACCAGTAAACCCTAGGAATTGTGTAATTCCTTCAGCCCAATGATTTTCAAAATCTGTATACTGAAATAAAGTTCTCCAAGAGAATAAGTTGATATTTAGAGTCTAATTATTATTAAGGGCTAATAATAATCGACACATCTATTTTTAGATCGACGATCTATGAATAGACTTCTCCCAATCTTATAAAAATAGAATTTCATCTATTTTTCCAACTTAGAGTCTAATTATTATTAAGGGCTAATAATAATCGACACATCTATTTTTAGATCGACGATCTATGAATAGACTTCTCCCAATCTTATAAAAATAGAATTTCATCTATTTTTCCAACTTGACCAACCATCCACAAATAGCATCTTGGAACTTCCAAAATATGATCACCATTTCTAAAAATAGACATAGTCTAAAAATAGACTTACACCTAAAAATAGCCCGCGGGCCCACTTAGTGAAGGTCACTGATTTTCACTAAGCTTCATCATCTTGTTGAATCTCAACAAGGTTATCCTTTAAGAGTTATAAAAATTGTTGTTGATTCTCGATGTGATATTCCACTGCTTGAATCTTAGAATTTTCTCTTAAAGATGATGTGATGGACGGTCGATGATATCCATAAAGTTCCATAAATGGGGTCATTTTTGCTGCAGTATGGAAGTGTTATAGCACCATTCAGTCAAAGGTAACCACTTGACCCATTGTGTTTTTTTATCAGATACAAAGCACCAAAGATATCCTTCCAAAAATGTGTTCACTATATCAGTTTTACCATCATATTGAGGATGATATGATGAGCTATGAGATAATTGATTACCCAAACAAACAAACAAAATTCCGTCGAAAAATTTTCTGTAAGAATCGGACCTCTGTCGCTTACAATGATCTTTGGGTTTCCATGTAGCTTTTTAATTGTTTCCATAAATGCAGTACCAACTGTGCTGGCTTTAAATGGATGAGATAATGAACAAAAGTGTGTGTACTTGGTAAGTTTGTCAAGTACCACCATGATGATAGTATTTCCTTCGGACTTGGGTAAACCTGTGATAAAATCCATTGAATTGGCTTGGAATGGATAAAGGTTGTAACAGACTTGGGGTCTTAATTGTCTCAACTTTATTTTGTTGCTAAACGAAACATTCGGCCACAAACTTTTGAATATCATATTTAAGGCCATCCCAAAAAAAATCCTTCTTGACCCTGTGGTAAGTTTTTAAAGATCTTGAGTTCCCTCCTAAGGGAGAGGTGAAATTCCAAAAGAATCTTTAGTTTGAGTTGGGAATTCTTACAAAGATATAAGCGATCTTTGTACCATAATGAATCCTTTTTCTAGCTAAATGTTTTAGATGTACTAGGATATTTCTGCAAATTTTGAATGAGTGTCAACACCTCTTCATCATTCTTCCATTCATCCCTTTCGTCGGTTATCAACTCAGGTTGGATAATAGAAATGGCACAAAGCATTGCTTCCACATCCTCATCCTTTCTTGAGAGTGCATCTGCAACAACATTTTTCTTCCCTTTTTTGTAGATTATTTCAAAGTCATAACCCAACATCTTTGTGACCCATTTTTTCTACTCTTCTAAAGATAATCTTTGTTCCAAAATGTACTTAAGAATATCATGATATGTTTTTACCTTGAAGTGTCTTCCCATTAGGTAAGGTCGACATTTCCTTAGTGCATGTAGTATTGCCAACATTTACTTCTCATAAATAGGTTTCAGTAAATGCTTTTCTTTGATTGGATTACTTTCAAAAGAAATGGGCCTTCCTTCTTGCATTAAAACTGCACCAATTCCATTTCCCAAGGCATCACATTCCAGAATAAAAAAATTTGTGAAGTCTGGCTTAGCTAAGACTGGTGTTAGCCACATTTCCTCTTTGAGATGTTCAAAGACCTTATTTGCTTCTCGAGTCCAATAAAATGCATCTTTCTTCAGTAATGATGTTAGAGGTGCGATATCCTCCCATAATTCTTAACAAACTTGCAATAGTACCCTGTTAACCTTAGAAATCCTAGAAGATGCTTTATGGTTGTGGGGATTTTCCATTCCTCCATGGATTTAATTTTGATAGGGTCTTCATAACACCCTCATGAGATACAATATGACCCAAATATTCCACCTCATGTAGTCCAAAAAACATTTGGAGGTTTTTTCATATAATTGTTTCTCCTCCAATAGTTTGAGCACCTTGTCAACATGTTGAACATGATCCTTCCAAGACTTGTTGTAGATTAGTATATCATCAAAAAGTAATAACAAAAATTTTCTAAGGAAAGGTTTGAAAATGGAATTCATCAAACCTTGAAATGTGGAAGGTGCATTAGTAAGGCAAAAAGGCATGAACAAAAATTCATAATGACCCTCATGAGTTCTGAATGTTTTCTTTCGAAATGTATTCAGTCTTCATTATAATTTGATGATGTCTAGAATGAAGATCCAGCTTGGTGAAGTAAATTTCTCCATGTAATTCATCCAATAATTCATGAATGATAGGGATGGGAAAATTATATTTAATAGTGAGATTTTTTAGCTCCCTATAATCCAGACGCATATGCCATGATCCATCCTTCTTGTGCAACAATACTACTGAAGCAAAGAAAGAGATTTGACTAGGTTGAATTATACCATCCTCTAGAATTTCTGCAACCATACATTCAATCTCAGTCTTTTGAGCATAAGGATACCTATAAGGCCTGATGTTTGGAGGAACACTTCCTAGAATCAAATAAATAGCATGATCATGATCATGAATAGGTGGGAGTATCAAACACCTTGGAGTGATTTTCCATTACTTTTTGAGATATGGAGAAATAGACGATTTTGATGTTTGAACCTCTAGTGAGCATAATTGTGCAATTATGTCTCATTTTTATTTCTTTATAAGCTTTTTCATGAAATTAGAGTTGATTATATTTCTTGGCTTCCCTATGATACCTTGTAATTCAACATCCTTTCCTTCTGAAATAAATTTCAAGAAAAGTTCTTGAAAATTAAAAGCTACCGTCCCCAAAGATTGTAACCATTGTACTCCTAGTACAACATCAACACCACCCATTGGAATGGAGAGCATTGGAGTATTCAATACATATTCCCCGATGATTAGCTTGATATTATGGCACTTTCTAGAGAAATTTATAGTTCCTAAATTTGCAACCATCACATGAAACTCCGGTGTTGGGTATAGTAAGCAATTCAATTCCTTGGCTACCTTACAATGAATAAAATTATGGCTACTACCCAAATCAATCAACACTATTACATTTTTCTTCTGACATGTCCTTTTATCTTGAGAGTTTGAGGAGTGGTAATTCCTACCAATGCATTATAGGATATGGTCAGATTCATTTATTCTTCCTCTAGAGTTGGTTCCTGGTGTATATCCTCTTCTTTTGAAGTTTCTTGTTCCTTTTATTCCTCCTCTTCAAAATCTATGTAAAATAATTTATTATCAACACACTTATGACCTTTAGTTTATTTGTTATCACAACTATAGCAAAGCCCTTTTGCTCTTTTTTCTTCCAATTTTTATGGTGTCAACCTTATAGGTTTTGGAAGTCTAGGAGTAGCAACACTTCCACCTTTATATATGTGAGTGTTAGGATTCCTTGTCGCCATAATTTTTCTTTTAGTTTTTCTTGCCAACCTAAATCCCTTCTCCAATGAATGAGGTTCCCTAAGGTGAACCTCATGTTGCATGTTATCCTTTAAAGTTCCTATGAAGACAACAATCATGTGCTCCTCTGGAATATCCTTTACCCTTATATTAAATTTTCAGAAGTACTCAATGTATTCCACCATTGAACCCTTTTGTTTGAGATTTATCAATTGGCTAAAGAAGATGTTGCTCTTTATATCCTCATAATGTGCTATCATTTGCTCCGTAAAAATCGACCAAGTGACAATTAGTTTACGAGAGAAAAGTAATAGATACCATATAAATGTATTTTTTTCTAAATATAATGTTGCAATACATACCTTTTGTGTGTTTTTCACATTATGGAGATCAAAATAATGCTCCATCTGTAGTATCCATGTCACTGGATCCTTGCAATCAAACTTCCTCATATCGATCTTTGGAATATGGTGGGTCTTCAATCCAATGTTAGAGCTTAAGAAATCATGACTAATATTTATTTTTTTCTCATCCTAAGTTTCCTCTACTACCTTTTCATCATTATAAATCATTTCTTGTAGCATCTTTGTCAAACCTTCCTTCAAACTTTCCATGTCTGCTTTTAGACCATTCTTCATGTCTTCTATGTTGCCTTTCAGTTTTTCTTCTATACCATCGATATTAGATTTAATGTCATTCTAAAAACTATCCATATTATCTTCCATGCCATTCTTCAAACCATCCATCTTAGCTTCCACGTATTTCTTCAAACCATCCATCTTAGTTTCCATTTCATTTTTGGTTACTTTTTGCGAGAGCAAAATTTGTTGCACTTGGTATCATAATTTTGATATATCATGTTACACTTCTTCATCTTCATCCGTCATAGTAGATATTTATGAGGGCTTAACGGGTGTCTAATTATTTTTGGGAGGCATTATAAAACCCAACACTGTTATCTATGCTTCAATATGCCCTTTCAATCACCTCAAACTAATTTTTCAAAAAAAAGTTGTGAAATTTTAAAATACACACCCTTTTCTTGATTTTGAGAAGCTCAATATTTATACTGATGTATCTCTGCGATTTTGGATCCCCAATATTTGAGCTTCGGTCCTATAGTAGCCCTCTGAGTCTTCTTTTCAATGCCGCAAGTCAGACTTGATTTGGATTCTTCACCGCTTTGGGTGAAAATGTGAAGTTGGGTTACACATTTTGCCCTTTTTTGAGAAAAAAATATCAATTTTTTTCTGTTTTTCAACTTTTTGCAAGCCAAAACAAATTTTCTGTTTAGAATTTCATTTTATGATAAACATAAAACTTGTCAGAAATTTTATTAGCTTTATATTACTTAATTTTTGGAATTTTTTTATTCACATTTGATATGTCAACTTAGCATTTCTTTGAGTGTGTGTTCATTAACAATCAAAGGATTCATAAAAAATCATGCTCAAACGCGTTGGTGTATTCTTTGAAAACTTTGTTTTTTTGAGAAAAAAAATGTGTTACAACAATCTAGATAGAGTCTACTTCAGTTTCGTTATATTTACGAAACCAAATGATGCATATCATAATTAGTAGATTTTTTTGCATTGATCCAATTTGAAAAAACTACATATATTTTAATATGTTTCGGCTCGCACAAAATTTCTCAATATATTAGTTATAAACTAAAAATCTAAAAACTACCCATTACAGATGAGAGACCAGTGTAATGCACCATAATTTTTTCAATTTTTTTATAGTGTATTTTGGAAGATATAAAATTTTGATTTCACTGAATCATAATGACCTTTAGAAATTGTTTGCACCCAATTTATTACAAAATTAATTAAAATTAGTAAATATTTATCAAATTCCATAAAGGTTATATTTCCTGAAAGTAGATTGAATTCTGAAAATTCTTGTCTTGGTTCCAATAGTAAATTCATAAATTTTCATGGAGTTTAATCATTCCAAAGTTGAAGAAATGTGTTCAGATCCGAGCTGATGCGTAGTTGCAAATGTGTTAGTTCGCCGAACTTTTAAAAAAGTTCGGCTGAATTTTTTTTTCCTGTCAGCCCATTAATTATAATGACACAAAAGTTCAGTTGAAAATTTAATCGAATTTACATCGGCTGGAAAATTTGATGAAGCCCTCCGAAAAAACATTTCACGGCTATATAAATATCCAAAAACGGAATCATTATTTTCGCATAATTTCGCACATTTCTTCATTTAGGCTGATTTTGCAAATGAGTTTTTTTGGGCTTAATTTTCAAATGACTCTTTTTGGGCTTAATATTCAAAGAACATTTTTTTGAGGTATTTTTTAAAGCTTTTTTTAGGGGCTTTTTGGGCTTAATTTTCAAAGGACATTTTTTAGAGGTATTTTGTTTTTAGAGACATTTTTTTAGAGGTTTTTGGGTTTAATTTTCAAAGAACATTTTTTGGAGGTATTTTTTAAAGTGACATTTCTTAAGAGGTTGGGCTTTTCAATGGACATTTTTTGGAGGTATTTTTTAAAGTGACATTTTTTTAGAGTAAGTGTTTTGGGTTGAAGTAAATCTTTTTATAATGATTTTTTAAAGTGAGTTTTTGTCTAACTTTTTAAATGAATTTCTTTTGCACGACTTGGAAGGAAATATTCTGAGCTTCATTTCATTTTTAAAAGACAATTTTTGGCAGAATTTTTGAAGTGTTTTTGGTTGAAGTATGTCTTTTGTGAAAAATACTTAAAATGAGTTTTTTTTTTTTAAATTAAATATTTCGTGATGCTTTTTTTTTAATTGAGTTTTTGTCTAAATTTTGAAGGATTTTTTTTGAGTTTCATACTCAATTATCATGGGAAATCGAAAGAATTGCAAGAGAAAATATGATCGAACAAGAGACTATCAAGAATGTAGAGAACATGGGAGAGAATATCGCCAAAAAAGAGAGAAGAATGCTCAAATATTGAAAGGGAAAATCAACCTCAACTAGAAGTTGAAGTAGGTATGTAAATGTAAATATTATAAATTTGATATTTAAAATTTGACTAGTGTATTGTGAAACTTAATTTTTATTTGATGAAATAATTTGAAAAATATTTTGCAATGTAAATAGAGAGAGATATTCCTTAAAAAATTGATGATGAGATACAAAATTTTGAAAGAGAAAGTGAAAGAGATATTGAACTAATGATTGAAGATGGTGAAAACGTTGAAAGAAATTCAAGTGAAGAAATTGAATCACCAAGCATGTATATATATATATTGAATGTGTATTATTGAAATTATACATATTTATTAATTTAATTATTTATTGAATATGTAAACTTATTATGTACATTTAATTCTAATATGTACAGGCGAAATCAATATTGATGATGAGATGTTAGAAAATGTTGACACTCACACATATGGAGATAAAGAAGCTAACCATGTTATACGATATCGTGTTAATCACATTATTGATTCGTTCTTCAAAGATGAAATTGTGGCAGTTCAAGCCAAAATTTTGAAAAGTCTCTTAATATAAAGGAAATTAAAAAAATGTACGACTTTATTGGGTATTCGAAGATCAACAAAAGATAAAAAAATGATGTAAAATGTGATACAAAATATAAATCGTGCTCTAAAGTCAATTGGAATATCTAGAAAGAAAATTGATTCAGATGCACGTAAAGCAATACAAATGGAAGTGGTTTCATCAAGTACTAAATAGAATCACTTGATAAAATCTATGGCATAAGCATTAAGAACCTCACAAAAAACTTTGCACAAACATCGGAAATTTCGATTGCAAATAGATGTAAATGATGAACTCGCTTGTTGAACAACTATTTGTAGGAAACCATACAAAGATAAACTTGGTGAAAATGTTAAAAAAATAACATTTGAATATTGGATGAAAAATTCACATGTTTCACCAAAAGCAAGGGATGTGATGTGAAGAAGAATAACACGAAATCAGTACGAAGAACATGCAAAACATTTCTTGGACACCACTCAGATAGAGTTGTTCAACAAGTTCAAAGAAGAGAATCGTGAAATTGATTTCTCAATTAGTGCTTTTGTGCAACAAAAACCATGGTATGTTAAACCTATCACTGTACGCGACACTTTTTGTTATCGTTATCATGTGGAATTTCAGCTATATTATGACAAATTCCTTAATTTTGGTAAAACATTTTCGAAAGATTCACCTCCTCCTTCCACTATCCATGATTTCATATCTCAAATTCTATGTGGAAGAGAAAGACATGAATTATTTTACCAAAAGAAATGTGTTGATGGAAAAAATGTGATGATTGTGGAAATTTGACTAAATTTCAAAACAAATATTATACTGATATAAATGATTAATCATTGTCCAACATAAAAGTGAAATGGAAGAGATATGAATATATCCATACATTGATTGGTTCAAGTAGTACTACAAGTGCTAATAGAATTGATTTACAAGAAGAAGGGATTTTCGTGATAGATTTTTGGAGAAAGTTTAAGGAAAAAATTTATAAATACACTAAGCATTCCCATAGAGCTCGATGGTAGGACTTGCAATTCAAAAAATCCCGTGAAGTTTTTCCACCAGGGAACATTTTGTCAATAGTTGGTTTTTCACAAAACTACACATTTTTTCCACAAAAAGAAATACAGAGTGAATACTATCATTCTAGCCAAGTCTCCATGCTTGTCCATATTCTATGTAGACATGCTGAAAAAAATGTTGATCATATAGAAAGCGCCGGTGAAAATCGGCATGTTATTGAAGAATATTACTTTTATATCAGTGACGATCGTACACATGATACATATTTTGTACACCATTGTTTTGAAAATATTTATGAATCCTTGAAAAGTCATGGAGTAAAATTCAATGAAAATTGGATATGGTTAGATGGATGCGCAGGTCAATTCAAATCTTCACATTCATTCTTTTGGTTGTGTCGTCTTCATATGAAAACATGCATTAAACATTGTTGGAATTTCTTTGAGACTAGTCATGGAAAAGGATAAAATGACAGTGTAAGGGAATGTATAAAACGAGCACTTCGAAGATATCAAATGGACCACTCTGAAAATCGACTTGTCTTAGCTGAAGAAGTTGTTCAATGGTGCATCGCTGCACTAGGCCATGAGACTAACCGATCAAGAGAAGTACGAAGGTACATTCAATTTAATTTTTATTGGATTTCTAATTTTAAATAGTATTTATCACAGTGATTATCTTTGATGGTATTTTGATAACATATTGATATTCTTCTTTGAATTTTCCATATAGGTTTTTTTGGCATATTCGGGTCCAAGATGTAGATAGATTGATTGGAGATGACGTTGAAACAATAAAAGGGACTCGAAAATTTCATTCAATTAAAAAAAAGCTATCCCAAAATGTGTTTGCATTGGATAAAAGAAAATATTCTCTTTTATGTCATGTTTGCATAAACAACACATAATCCAATGATGTTTGTTAAAAAAAAATGTATGTAAAAGATTGGCAACATACATAACAAAATACAAAGGGAAAAATGTCCATTGCAAGCTTTGAAGAAATGCAATTAGAGGAGACTACAATATCATCCGAAGGTGATCAAGTTTCTGATCTTGTTAGAGAAGATAACATTTCAATTTCTTTCAAATGATAGAGATCTAGAAGCAGATAATAAAATCAAGTGCACATGTTAATTTTAAAGTTAATTTTTCATGTTAATTATGATCTAAATTTAAATACATAAGTTTGTTTTATTATGGGGGAGATTTTTTTTACTGTAGTTGCACCTACTATAAACAATGAAAATGTGAAGTATTATTTGATGCGTTGCACTGAACAAAAGATGAAATTATTGGAAAAATATGATGATAACGGGTTTATATATGACAGAGGGTATATTATACTGAAAGGTTATTTTTTCCATCAAACTCTTCAAAGTGGGGATTTTTTTACTTTCAAGACTATGAACCTGATGTCATAAGTTGTCAATATAGTCACTCGGTGTGTGCAGCATGCATAAAGTTGATAGAAGTTCAATCAAAGAAAAATTTGAAAATTAATAAATGGAAAATATCAAAAGCTGATCATGAACGGATCATTGAAGATTGCATTCCATTGGAATTTTTTTGATTGAACTGCCCAACAATTTCTTCTCTTTGGATTCATCTTTTCGAACTTCCAGAACTCAACTAAAAATTGAAATGCCTTTTTATGTTATATGTAAAAGTGTTTGCACATGTACATTGTTTTGTTACATACACACGAGTAATTTATACACGTGTACACTTACACATGTCTAGATTATCTGGTCTTAAATGATTTCATACATTCTCTGGTACAATTTGTCATAATGTCATTATTTCAAAATGTACATATTTGTGTGTCTAATATAGTTTATATAATGAAAATTTTAAGTTGCACGATTTTGTTTTAGATGTGTCTATTAAATAAATTATAATATTCATTCTTCAATGCAAAATGTGTGTCATGTGTTTTGTAATTTCTAGTTTACTATCAACTAGAAGTAGTTTTTCTATGTACATTAATGAAAATGTTATGTACTCGATATATGTTTTAATGCAATTTTAAAATTTTATGATTGTTTGACACATCTAAGAACACCTATAATTTTATGATTGTTTTTAGATATATACATTGATACATATTATACTTGAATAATTTTTACATATATTCAAACATGTACTTCAATCATTTTTATGTACATATATTCATGTGATATTTTTTTTGTTTGTAACTTGGGCTAAACTATATTAAAAGAATGAAAAACTATACAGAGGCAATGGGCAGAGATGGCAAGCAGTGATTAGCCTATCCCCACCTTGGTAGTGTTCAAAATAAACAAGGTTTGGGGCTGCCTCAAAAGAGGAAACCAACCCCTTAAGAGTGGCATCCAGTCTTGTAATACAAAATATTCAGTGGCCCATATAAAAACAGAAGATTTGAAGTATATCCTGAGGTGAAAAAAAATATAAATTAACCTTGCTACCGAAAAATCATGGAGTTAATTCATCTTCGTGAGTCACTTGGTCCTCTTCCTCTATCATCCACACATATTCTATAGAAATGGCTTCCTCCTCAGCTGTGGGAATTTGAGGAGGCTTCGGAGGGGCCGCATGGACTATGGGAGTGATTGGGTACTCCGCATCGTAATCTCTGGTCTAGACACTGTCCGAGTCCATAACACAAACGGATATCTCCTCCACCATGGGCTCATAAACTGGAAGCGGTTTGGGTTTCCTGGGTAAAAGCTACACAGATTGCAGAATAGTGAATTTTCTGCAGCCTCTTCTACCCTTAGGCTTCTCTGAAGGAAAAAAAATCTCCCCATGAATGCTTTCAAATGCTTGAGGAGACAAAACCTCATGGCTATCAGATGTTGAGCCCTCGGTGGATTCCAATCACTGGTCGTGGAAATAGTGAGAGCGGCTTGAGAATGCACCCTTTTAGCTGCCTCTGATGGGCTTCTCACACTGGTGTGGGGCCATGGTATAGCTTCTGACTTGTACATTTTATTATTGTTTTTAGATATATACATCGATATGTATTTTACTTCAATCATTTTTACATATATTCAAACATGTACATCAATCATTTTTATGTACATATATTTATGTGAACTTAAATATGTATTTAACCATCTATTATTATTTTAAATGACATGTATGATCATAAAAAATACATACTTAAATATCACCTAAATAATAGATGTACATCCTAAAATTATATAGCATTCACACACATGTTCAAATGCATAACATGTACCAATGTATGTGTTAAATGTAATTTGAAATTTCCATCTAGATTCATTTTATATTTAACAAATAAAATGACAACTTGAGTTTTAAGAACAAAACATTATATCACAACATGTGAGCACATGCCAAATGTAGTTCAACTATCCAAAATATACACATGTATGTGTAAATTGTAATTTGAAATTTCCATCTAGATTCATTTTATATTTAACAGATATAATGACAACTTGAGTTTTAAAAACAAGATATTATATCACAACATGTGATCACATGCCAAATGTATTTCAACTATCCAAACTATACACATGTATACATGGTTTGTAATTTGAAACTTCCATCTAGAGATTCATTTTATTTTTAACATTTATAAAATGATAACTTGATTTAAAAAAAAAAATATTATATCACAACATGTGATCACATGCTAAATGTAGTTTAACCATCCAAAATACATACGTTGTGAAAATGTAATTTGAAATTTCCATCTAGAGATTCATTTTATATTTAACAAATAAAATGGCAACTTGAATTTTAAAAACAAAACATTATATTACAATATGTCATCACATGGAAAATGTATTTCAACTATCCAAAATATACACATTGTGAAAATGTAATTTGAAATTTCCATTTAGAGATTCATTTTATATTTAACAAATAAAATGACAACTTGAGTTTTAAAAAAAAAAATTATATCACAACATGTGATCACCTCCCAAACGTAGTTCAATTATCCAAAATATGTACACATGTATACATGTTTTGTAATTTGAAATTTCCATCTAGAGATTCATTTTATTTTTAACAAATAAAATTTCAACTTGAGTTTTAGAAACAAAACATTATATCACAACATGTGATCACATGCCAAATTTAGTTCAACTATCCAAAATATACACATTGTGAAAATGTGATTTGAAATTTCCATCTAGAGATTCATTTTATATTTAACAAATAAAATGACAACTTGAGTTAAAAAAAAACATTATATCACAACATGTGATCACATGACAAATGTAGTTGAAATATCCAAAATATACATGTGTTTTGAAATTTAAAATTTGCATGTAGATTTGAATTTTATATTTAACAAATAAAATGACAACTTGAGTTTTAAAAACAAAACATTATATCGCAACATGTGATCACATGCCAAATGTAGTTCAACTATCCAAAATATACACATGTATGTGTTTTGTAATTTGAAATTTCCATCTAGATTCATTTTATATTTAAAAAATACAATGACAACTTGAGTTTTAAAAACAAAACATTATATATCACAATATGTGATCACATGCCAAATGTAACTATGCGAAATTTAAAATCATTCTTGATAAAAGTAAATGTAGTTTCAAACTATATCCAAACATTAAAATATGTCCAAAATTTGTATCACATAAACAATAAAAGTAAATATATAGTTCAATGTATAGTGTTACAAGTACCAAGTTATATAGAAAAGTAAATATGACTGCATATATAAGACTATATATAGAAAAGTAAATTTAAGACTAGATTTATCAAATAAAATTTTGCACACATGTGCATCATCAACCAAATATAGATGGATTCAGTGTCTTTGCCAGCAATGTCTTGAGCCTCGTGTTATCCTCTGAAGAATGGGGAACTTGTTAAAAATGTGTACAAACATTAAGATTTAATGTTTTAAAATTGAATGAGAATGTATAAATTCATGTAAAAAAATAAAATGAAAAAATAAATGAATCATGCAATACCTCATGTAGTTCCCTCTCCATTGTCTTTTGTTTCTCGTCCATTAAAACATCCTCCACAGTAAACTATACAATATATATATATATATATATATATATATATATATATATATATATATATATATATTAAAAAATTTCAAATGAAAATGCATATAAACTAATTTTCAATAATATTAGAAAAAAGTTATACAACTTGTTCAAATGGTGTGGATGTTCCTATCTCCACCATACACTCCATCGCTAGAGTCCTTGGAGAATGGAAATCATCTCCAAAAGCCTAAAATTCAAAAAATTTAAAACTATAAATAACTCAAGATATAGATCTCATTTTATGATAAAACTTTTGAAGTTAAATTTATAAGTTAAAGATATAGGTGAAAAATTGAAAACTTGTGATGGTGGATTGGGCACAGCTCCAGAAACCTAAAATTCAAAAAAATTAAATCTGTAAAATTACTCAAGATCTAGATCTCATTTTTTAATGGAACTTTTGAACTGCAATATATAACTTAAAAACATATTTAAGTGAAAAAAATTTCATACTTGTGATGGTGGATTTGGCACATCTCCTAAGGAAGAGGAAGGTACCTCCATCACAAAAGCATCAGATGGAATCAGAATATGTTAACATTTAATTATATACATGTACATGTGTACACAATTATTTATTTTAAAATTATGCCATCATGTTCCGATATACAATAATAGATTAAAATAATTTTGCATCATCATGTTCACTTAAAAAACACTAACATGTGCCAACATATCATCTTGATGGTGAGAACCATCTTGATTGTGTGAACTTGAAACTTCGACCAAATATTAACATCTTCGTTCATCAAGCATGAGAACTGCAAATGGTGTTCACATATATGATACATTTTTTTTAGATAAATATATACAAATAAAAGTATGTATAAGTATTTATTATAAATTATACATGTGTTAAAATAATCACCCTAACCATTAACACATACCGATCCCATGCCCTCTTCCTCATGAACAATTAGGTCTTGCCAACCATTGTGACAATTATTTGCATATGTTCTGAGATCTTCTACACTCATGTTGTCTATCTCATCATCTGCATGATACACAAAATTAACATGTGCATTCTCTCATGCTCTTTGTCGATTAAAAAAAAACATCAATTCCACCAATTCCACTCTGAACATTGTCAATTATGACATCCCTTGCTTCTCGAATAATTTGAGAAGTGGCATCCATCTTTGACCACAAAGTTTCCACATGAAGAGGTTGACTTACGAATGGTGGCTCGGGGTGAGATAACTCAACATCACATTTAGCGCCCCTACAGTCACATAATTGACCTTTCTAAGGACCAAAAAATTCAGAGGGAAGGTCATTATAATTGGGTTTCATTCCTAAAAATAATTCTGTATAAAATAATTTTGGAAAATAAAGAGGAACCTCATTGTTCCATGGTAGTCTTCCATAGGCAGCACGGTGCGTATGATACAAATGGCAAGCTATATTAGGGTGCTTGAAATATTTCACCTTTAACATCTTTCTTTTCTGTACTTCTTTGAAATTGAACATAGAATTGGTCATTTCTGTTGTAACTCTTTGTTTAAAAACCTCCCATGGATTGGGAACCATCACTGTTTTCTTTCTTTTTTTCATCACTTATACAAACGTATCAGTGGTTGGCCCAAGTGTTTTCTACACATCTACAAGTCAGATTAAAGAGTGAGTAATTATTTCTAAGCTTTCTCGTCTCTCGGCAAGGAGTTTCAAAGACACAAGATCTTTCTTCAATTTTGAATAAAGATTTTCACAACTTTGTAATGTGCATTGCTGGATGCTTGTTTCCCAAGGTATATCAGAAATGTCAGATGGATAAGTCTTGGTTGGTGTACAACCTTCTTTTTGAATAATGTGTTATGGCCTACGTCTTTTTGGAACAACATTTTCACCCTCTGCATCAATATATATATATATATATATATATATATATATATATATATATATATATATATATATATATATATATATATATATATATATCTATATATAAAATGTGAACAATTTTTTACAAATTAAATGAAAATAATATTCATATTGATGACCACCTCGATATGGTTGGCCAGCATCATGCCCACCCTGAGACTGTTGAGAACCAAAATTACCACCGATTGGTTGAAAGCCAACAAGACCACCCATTGATTTGCCTCCGGGGGAATACATACCACCACCCTCATGCAATTAGACACCACTTATTCATGGGCCACTAGGAGATGTGCACCACCACCAACCTCACGTGACGAGACGAAAGATTCATAAAAAAAAAATATTAATTTATAATCAATTCAAAAATACATTCATACATATAAATACATGTACATATGATTGATTAAATTGCTTAAACCACACCAGAATTGCGTGAACCATGGCCATGCTCCATTGATGGAGTAGATACTCTTGTCCTCCTAACTCATAAAAAATAAAAAAATAAAATTTATTAAAAACTAATTTAACTCACAAAATTGATAAAAAATCAATTCCATATGTATACATGTATGTAAATGAGGATAAAATTATATATATATATATAGTCAATAAAAAAAATTAGTTCCACATTTATGTACATGTATGTATGGAGATAAGATTATATATTCAAATGTCATTTAAAAACATGCACGTTTAGTATAAATACCATGAACATCCCTCGATCCATGAACCCCCTCTTTCGTAGAAGCATGAGATTCTATTGATCTTCGTCTTTCATCCTCCATGATATATATGGATATCTACAGGGGACAATTTCAATTATTTTTAAATTACTATCTAAAATAAATTCAAAATATTTCAAAAAATTAATGTAATTTAGTATACAAATTATGTAAAACACAACTTTCAAAGCAGAAATTGATGTGTGAAACTCAATTTAAACAAAAAATTGTTGAAGTCCTCACATTTTAATTTTATAAAAATGTAAAGTTCACAAATTTGCGCTTACATGGTGGGAGCAGACTTGTTATATAATTGAAAAAAACACAGTCATTAAAAATGACACATTTATAAGTAAAAACACACACACATCAAAGATATGTTACAATGTCCATCAATAAATTTTGAAGGAGAGTGTCTCAACACCAATTCATCTTTGAGAAATGAATCCTGAATAAGCATTGCCCTGTATAATACTAATTCATATTTGACACATGAATCTTGAATTGGCATTGTCCCACACAATAGATCACCAGACATCTTATTAACATTTGCACAATGTCTTATACTGAAAAATTGAAATTCTCTAACAATATTGTTTGCTTTTCCATGCAGTTGTTTTAGCCTCTCCTTCTTAACTTGGTACACGCCTTTCATCTAGTTGAACACAAGTTCAGAATTGGTGAAAACTACAATTCCATTTGATCCATACTCCCTAGCTGTTCCCAAGCCTTCTATCAATGCAATATAATATACCTCATTATTTGTTGTTCTTCCCATTATATTCATTTTCCTTCGGAGGACCTTGTTAGTCACAATATTGCAAAGCACATATGTAATCACTGCTTTCCCTAGATTGGGATAGCAAGAAACATCTATGCATAATGTCCATTTTTTAACCATATTTAGTGGGTTTTTTTTATCACTGAAAAAAACAAATTCAATAAAATATATTAAATTATCATTTGTTGCAAATTCATGGGAGAAATGACATGTACATGGTTTGCCTTAAATTTTATGGGTGAAATTACATATACATTGTTCCCAAAAACACTAGAAAATTCCTTAAAGTTTATGGGAGAAATAGCATGTACATGGTTTCCAAAAACACTAGCATTTTCCTTATTGCAAATGCCTTAAATTTTATTCCTTATTGCAAATGCCTTAAATTTTATGGGAGAAATGTCATGTACATGGTCGTTCCCAAAAACACTAGCAAATGCCAACTTTATGGGAGAATGACATGCACATGGTTTCCAAAAACACTAGCATTTTCCTTAAAAATAATTTAAATGAACATTTATTCCAAATGACTTAAATTTTATTGCAAATGCATGTCAGAAATGACATGTGCATGGCTTCCAAAAACAGTAGCATTTTCTGTATTGAAAATGCCTTAAATTTTATTGCAAATGCCTTAAATTTTATTGCAAATGCATGGGAGAAATGACATGTACATGGTTCCCAAAAATACTAGAAAATGTCAACTTTATGGGAGAAATAACATGTACATGGTTTCCAAAAACACTAGCATTTTCCTTAAAAATATATTAAATGAACATTAATTGCAAATGACTTAAATTTTATTTCAAATGCATGGGAGAAATGGCATGTACATGGTTTGCCCTAAAACACTAGCATTTTCATTAAAAATATATTAAATTAAACTTTATGAGAGAATGCCATGTATATGGTTTGCCTTAAATTTTATGGGAGAAATGACATGTACATGGTTTACCTTAAGTTTAAAAAATATATTAAATTAAAGTTTAAGGGAGAATGACATTTACATGGTTTTCCTTATAGTTTATGGGAGAAATGACATATCTATGGGAGAAATGGCATAGAAATGACATGCCTTAAAGTTTTCCTTGAGTTTTTTGAAGAAATAACACATGTACATGGTTTTTCTTAAAGTTTTCCTTAAAGTTTATGGGAGAAATGACATAGAAATGAAATGTAAATGGTTCCAAAAACACTAGCAAATGCCTTAAAGTTTATGGGAGAAATGACATGTACATGATTATCCTTAAAGTTTGCCTTGAGTTTATGGAAGAAATGACATATACATGGTTATCCTTAAAGTTTATTGGAGAAATGACATATAAATGACATGTACATGGTTCCAAAAACATTAGCAAATGCCTTAAAGTAAACTTTGCCTTAAATTTTATTAGAGAAATGACATAGAAATGACATGTACATGGTTACAAAAACACTAGCAAATGCCTTAAAGTTTATGGGAGAAACGACATGTATATGGTTATCCTTAAAGTTTTTCTTGAGTTTATTGGAGAAATGGGAGAAATGACATGCACATGGTTATCCTTAAAGTTTGTCTTAAATTTTATGGGAGAAATGACATGTACATGGCTATCCTTAAAGTTTTCCTTGAGTTTATGGGAGCCTATGGGATAAATGACATGTACATGCTTATCCTTATAATTTTCCTTAAATTTTATGAGAGAAATGACATAGAAAATACATGTACATGGTTCCCAAAACACTAGAAAATGCCCTAACATTTATGGGAGAAATGACATGTATAAGGTTTTCAAAAACACTAGCATTGTCCTTAAAAATATATTAAATTAAAGCTATGGTTTGCCTTAAATTTTATGGGAGAAATGACATGTACATGGTTTTCCTTCAGTTTCAAACATGGAGTGATGTTATCATTCGAGGATGAACATTAGCCAAGAAAACCAAGTATGTGCATAAGTTTAAGTTGGTATGTTTATTTATGAACTTAATTGAAATAAATATGCTGCTAGAAATGAAAATATAATGATAGGTTCTACAGGATGGATGTAGACTAATGTTTAATATATGCATGTATGTCTAGTGGAGTTGTTGTGTTCATGTGAAAGTTGTGTAAAGACAATTATCCTACTTAGAAAAATGAAAATTTAATGATAGGTTATATAAGATGGATGTAGACTAATGTTTAATATATGCATGTATGTCTGGTGGAGCTGTTGTGTGCATGTGAAAGTTGCGTGAAGACAATTATCCTGTACACTAGTATTATTCATGATAGGTTCTACAAGATGGATGTAGACTAATTTAAATATATGCATGTATGTATGGTGGAGCTATTGTGTGCATAAGTACGTTACCACAAGCAACAATATTAAGTTCTTGGGAGAAGAAATTAAAAATCAGGTAATCAATATAAATCTATATCTTAATAAATATCATATCAATATTAATCTCAATGCATATCCAAGTATTCTAAAAAGAAAAAAGCTTGAGAAAATTTTACATAATCTAAGTGCTTCAGAAAATTTTCAAAATTTTAAATCCATTTCTAAAACAAAAATTTTCAAAATGTTAAATCTATTTCTAAAACAATATTTCACTGTATTAACCAAAAATAAAGTAATTAAATTATACCTTATCTAAATTGTTAACCAATTTATTATGATAAAAATTAATTTGAATGCCGTGACTATTAGATGAGGGTGATGATGCTGAGATTTAGAGGATCAATATTTCTTATGTTTGGGGTGTTGGCTTTAGTGTTGCTTCAATGTTGTGGCCATGGCAGCTCAACTTCAACAATTGTAGATCATAATAGGTTCAATGTTGTTTACCATTAGTACTACCCTAATTAATAGTAAGTTTCTTAATACATAGTCTTAGTTACCTATATGATTACATCTATTAATGGGAATAGATCTAACAGATAAGTGTAATAGAAGAAATAAGGTTAAATAATGAATACAATGGTACTTATACTGATAGTTAGAAAGGTCATGTTTCACTTACCACTATTAAAACATAACCTCCAAGCTGTAAGTTGATCTTAACTAGTAAGCTTCTTGTAATCAATGATGCTCGAACATAATGGATAGTATAAGCTAGTTATGATGGTTCTTACTAAGCTGATTAGTACTAGTGACTCTGAAGTATCAATGTAATACAACATGTATCTCTTATGGAAACAAAAACACCTTTAGTGAAACCACATAATGTTGAGTACGAAGTGTGATTGGAATGAGTGATTACCATTATATTGTTGTGAAACCAGCTCCAAAAATAGAAGAAAAGAGATATAAATGCCTTAGAAATAAGCCACTTTGAGGGGGAAACCTCCAATACATTACATAAATGAACAATTCTTGGATGATACAAATGACTTTGAAATTTTCTACAAAAAAGGGAAGCTAAATGTTGTTGCAGATGCACTCTCAAGAAATGATGAAGAGGTGGAAGCATTTCTTTTTTCCATTTCAATTATCCAACCAGATTGGATAATTGAAGCAAGGGATGAATGGAAGAACTTACCCACTGAAGATTCTAAATGGGAGGCTGAGAATTTTATACAAAAGCACCCGGAGCTACTGAAGCATTGAGGACAACACTTGTTTGAAGGAGAGGGGCATGTTAGGTCCCTATATTAATAGTGTAGTCCGTTATTATGTTAGTGTAGTCCCCTTTATATTTACACATATGTGAGTTAATATGGATATGTAAGCTCAATATGGATAAACACATGGTTTAATCGAGGATAAGAAAACCTATATCATAGTTAAAGCTAACTTAATCCTACTATATAAGTAAGCATACGACTGGGTGATTTACAAGAATTCAGCTAAGAACAGAGCTCAATCAAGCTCAATTATGGAAAGACCAATATGTATTTCTCATTTCACCAGTGTAATCATGAAGTTGAGTACAAGCACCTATTTAATGAAGCTGCATAGGTATCATGTTTGATCAACCTTACCAATACTTATGTAGTATCATCATTACTAATCTGATATCCTTGTTATAATATCACAATTGGTAAATAAAATAAAATAAAGTTGTCAAGATATATATATCTCACACATTCTATTAAATTTTAAATCAATAAAAATAAGAAAATTAGAATCCTAGACAAATCTCATCCCACCCTACTATGCATATATCCACTCTAGATATATGGAGTTTTGTTGAACATTTGGATGGATTACCAATATTCATTCTCCAAAAAATAAGTTTTGTCTGAAAATCTATCTACGGTTGTGATTTGAGGAGTTTTAAGATTTAGAAACTGAAATAAATGTGGTTGTGATGTGTTTCCCTTCCTGACTCTCTGCGCTCATTCCTCCTCCCCTCCTGCTTTCGAGGCACTCAGCTCTATAATGATGGAGGAGGTATTGGTTTATGTATCTATTTTTTATTTTTGTAATGTTCCTAATTTTCCTTGAATAAATTGGAACATTAATTTTTGTCTAAATTCATTTAGGAGATGAATAATTGGGTAAGGAGGCCCAATGACAATAAAAACATAAATAAAATCCCTCTAATATGAAAAGGGATCAGCCATAGAACTAGATTTCACACCCCCATGTGTGAAAAGAGACATTTTCAAAGAGGTTTGACCAAGTCAACTAGTGCAGGGTATTTGGTGGAAAGCACTACATGGGACAATCCAGAGATAGAGGAGGGAATATTAATTTATGGAGTAAATCCTAATGGATGGGGTCCATGGAGAGAGAGCCTTCACTTGCTATATATGGAGAGGAGGAGAGCCATTATTATTCATGCATATGTTTATGATTTCATGTCTATTCAGACATTGTGCATTCTTTGTTGTTTAGCAAGAATTGTCGGGAAACTCCTGTTTAGGATTTCCTCACCTTCTTGAGAGGCCTCTTGAAGTTTGGTTCTTCATTTTCCACATATCTTGGCTCAAGTCCAAAGCATCCTCCTCCAAGACAGCGTTATTGCTGCAACAACATAATACTGTGTTGTAGGGTGTTGTAGTGGAGACTTCACAACACCTCTTCCATTGCTTGTTTTTCAGAGAAAGAGTCTTTCCTTTATTTGGGAGATTATTTTGGAAGCATTGGAGCTGATTTGTAGGTCTTGGCACTTGGCCATAGTGTTCTATTCCACTCACTGTGCAGTACCTCTTAGTGACTGCGTTATTTTCATGGAGTATTTGCAGTGAGGGTTTGCAGATTGATTGGAGGGTGAGATATCAAGTGTAAGGATCAGCCTTCCACTTAGGAGATCCATTGGAGAGGGTTTACTTCAGATATTTCATCTTATTCAGCCTTCTCTATGTATTTCTAGTTTCTGAGTTGGAGCTGCTGCCCAACAACTCCACAATTTTTTCCAATTTGTATATTTCAGCCAATCCCTTGGAGGATTGATGTATTATTGCTTCTAAGGGTTAGAGCTTTTCTCCCCTATTGTATTTGAGCCATATATTGTCATATTCATGTATTGATATCATTTTTCAGTAGTATTCTATCATATATTGTGTCCTCGTAGCCTGGGTTTATGCAGAAATAACCGTGTTCTTTCATTTCCATGTACATGTATTGTTGAGGCTTGCATTGCCTTTCTTGAGAGGTTTTTTCCTCAAGACATTGTACTCTCTCTACTGCTATAACATTATTTATTGGCTATCTACATCTTCTTGTCTTACATCTCATGAAATAACATTGTCTCTTCATGGTATGCTCATACATCATTGAAGCCCCATTCTTTGGGCAATTCCTATAGGAGGAATATTACCAGATCTATAGATAGAGTCTGTAGAGGGCCAGGTAGCCTCTGGATCTCTTCCTTTCTATAAGGTGACATATCCAGTAAATTCCCCTATAGTCAACCTCTAAAATAGATTGTGATATTTTAGAAAAAAAAAAGGAATATTACAGTGGTATAAGAGCAACATTCTTGGCTCAGCCTGTGAGTCTAAGCCCAAGAAGATTAGAATGTTGAAGAAGATGAGTTTATTCTCATATATGTTCAAATCCAGAGGAAACCTCTCCAAGGAGGTCAAGAAGATTGAAGAAGAAGAGGAAGTACCATGCACTTCCTATTCTCATCAAGAAGAAGACATTGAGCATGGAAGCCACTTGGATCATTAGATTGTAAGTGATCACCTTGTTGAATATAGATCTCAACCTAGAGGCTTCAAGGAGACTCTATATTTTCCTCATTTCATCCAGTTGAAGGAGAAGAAGCGACCATGTAGCAGAAAAGGAATCAAAGGAAATAGATTTCTCTTGTCTACCTTTGATGGGTCATCTACTGCAAGAACTTGGGTGAAAGAGTTGGTGGAATTTTTCTTTCTACATCCTGTAGTAGAGAAAGAAGCTGTTGAAATCTTAGCGCTGCACTTGGAGGGTGAAGCCTATGATTGGTGGAGCAGCCACTTGAGCCATGCAAGGGAGAATTTTTTTTCAAAGTTCATCCAAGGGTTGGTCAAAACCTTTAATGGTGAAAGAGAAAAGGAAGAGAAGACCACAACACCCCTTAAAAAGGCTTGTGATAACACTGTCACACTCATAGAGGAGCAGCCACATGCATCAACAGTTGGGGCAACCAACACTTTGGAGGAAGGAACTCTTGCAGCCCTACAAGAAGTTCCCAGAGATCATCAAGGTATGAAAATATTTTCACATTCTTTTGTTGCAGCAAATTCTTTTGATCAATGTGGAGATCTAATTTTGCATGACCAAGGGTCAAATCCCATTGCTACCATAGAGCAGCTTGGTTGCACTACGTTGTGCAACATGAAAAATTTCAAGGAGGAGATAAACCATCATCTTCGTGAGCCTTTTTTGGATTTCATATCACATTGGAGGTTGGGGTTTGAAGCCTTTAAGGATGATAGTAGACATCTTGCAGTGAGAAACCCTTTCTCCCTTCAAGATGAAACCTTCTCAATGAGCTCCTCTCAACTGAAAGAGGAATTTCTAATTTCAGATACAAGACCTCATTAGTTTTGGAAAACTATTGATGGGAGGGAGGTCTCAAGGAGAGATCTCATCAGAGGTGCACTTCAACACATCAGGGAGTGCAATGATTTTCTTCCTTTCTCACAAGAGCAGATAGAATATGGAGGACATCTTAGGATGGATAACATCTCTCATGCTTGTGTTGGACATTCCTTGATCCATACACATCATGATGGGAGGTTTTTTCCTACCACCTATTTGGGTCTTGATAGGGTCTCATTGATCCTTGAGAAGATTTCATTTCAAAATCCCATGAAGTGCAAAGATAGGAATTTGATTTGGGAGGATGGTAGCCCTCATGGGAGGAGTACCAAGATGAAGAGGAGGAGAAAGCATCCACAAGTGGTTGAGTGGATGTGGTTGATGAGCAAGGAGCTGGGAGGCTACTTGCAAATTTATGATACCAGGCAGCAAGAGGCTTGGCTGTGCTGGTTACTCTTGAAAGAGTTTGGTAATCACTTGGTAAACATTCTTCCTAAGAGTAGGAGGATGGAGAAAAGATGGCGGGATACTTGCATCATTGAGTAGCATAGAGTATGGATGCGTGATGTTGATGTGACACTCATATCATTCATTGTGTCTTCATCACATGAGTTGTATGATGGGAGTACGGGGAGGCAGCAAAATACTTTGTTTCTTTGCTTGGGAGAGCAAGGGCAGAATTGCTCTCATACTTTTCATGATGTTGCAGGAGGAGGAAATGTCATTCTCTCCTTGACTTTCGATGATAGAGAGGTACTTCCACCTTGGGAGGGGCTTCTTATGTATTGTAGCATTATGAAATATATCTTTGACAAAGAGAATGTCAAAGAATGGAGCTTGGTATTGATGAGAGCCTATGGGTATAGGCCAATAACGTTGTCTCTTTGGAGCAGTGACCTATGGATGAAGTGTGCCGAGCGGAAGTGTGGTGGATCCATAACCCATAGGTCTCAGGATCATTTCATATTTGTTTCACTTTATGGACAAAGAGGAGGAGAGATGGATGAGGTAGTAGATGGAGTCATCTATTACTATGCTACATTCTTCTTGACTTGGATTCCCAAGAATGAGAAGAAGGATCTTCTTGCAGCACCTAGTTCATTCCTCTTCATGGGAGCATGCCAAACAACTATGGAGGGTTCATTCATGGATCCATACATCATCTTACTCTCGGTATATGGTAAGAAATATGTTTTTAGATTGGATTATTTGTATACTCTTACCATTATTTTGCAGTGCATGGCTCTACAAGAGGGCAAGCTTTTCAGATTGCTCCATGGACAAAATTGGGCCAATTTGTATGATGGAGACAGCCATGCTTTATATGGCCTTGGGCAAGTGTTTTCTTTCATGTATGAACAGTTGATATACTCAAGCATTTTCTATTCATCAGTATCTATCATGACATACATAACTATTCATGTAACACAAAACAACTTTCCATGTAATTTTCTAAAGCAGCAGTTTGGAAAACCACGCTATCACTTTTGGGAAAACTATTGGTACATTCTTGTAACACATGAAACCTTCAGCATTTTCCTCATTTTATTTCTGATCATGACTTCCTTTGCTGATATGGATCATATTTGTATAAGAAGCATGATTATGAGAGAGGCACATGAGTTGGATGTGTCCTTGAGTGAGAAACATTCTCACATTTTTTGCACTACATATTCTAATGGGAGCATGGGAGGAGATATGGCCACCACTACTACATATGTGTTCTCTTTTGAGGTGGACCATGGACTTGATAGTCATTCATTGTACAGCCATGGGCAAGTGTTTGGTCTTGTGTTGTTGTTTATTTCAGCCATTTACTACTCATTAGTAGATGTGATAAATCTTGTACATTCCTTGCCATATAATTTTCTGAAGTTGCAGTGGATGCAACTGCGCTATGTCCTCTTGAGATGTTGTTTGCACTTTGTAGCATCATGTAAAACCTACAGAAAAATTATAATTTGGATATTCTATGATGACCATGTCCTATTCATCATGGATGTTATGTTTTGGGCCAACTTGTTCTTCATTGTCGGAGGAGAACTCTTTGGAGGATTTTTCTTCATTTTTCCATTTGAGGGCAATACTTTTGTAGCCCAGGATCAACATACACTATACAATTTTCATGAGTGGAGAGAAGGACTGCATGGGGTAAGCTATGATGCTTGCCAAGTTCATCTTTTTATCCCACCTTCATTTCCGGAGCTTGAGGTGGAAGGAGATTTTCAAGAGTTGCCTTATTGGGAGGTAGCTCATTTTGTGTGGATGATTGCTTGGGGATGGAGGATCCACATGGGGAATATGTTCCTCATCAAATTTCAGACTCCATGCCTTGAGCGAAGACTTTCCAGTTCTATCCTTGCAGTTGCTTGAGGACAAGAAACATTTGGGAGGGGAGGACTGTCATGATCCTAATTTTTCTTCAATAAATTGGAACATTAATTTTTGTCTAAATTCATTTAGGAGATGAATAATTGGGTAAGCAGGCCTAATGAAAATAAAAATATAAATAAAATCCCTCTAGTATGAAAAGGCATCAGCCATGGAACTAGATTTCACACCCCCATGTGTGAAAAGAGACATTTGCAAAGAGGTTTGACCAAGTCAACTAGTGCAGGGTATCTGGTGGAAAGCACTACATGGGACAATGCAGAGATAGAGGAGGGAATATTAATTTATGGAGGAAACCCTAATGGATGGGGTCCATGGAGAGAGAGCCTTCACTTGCTATACATGGAGAGGAGGAGAGCCATTGTTATTCATGCATATGTTTATGATTTCATGTCTATTCAGACATTGTGTATTCTTTGTTGTTTAGCAAGAATTTCCGAGAAACTCCTGTTTAGGATTTTCTCACATTCTGGAGAGTGCTCTTGAAGGTTGTTTCTTCATTTTCCACATATCCTAGCTCAAGGAAAAAGCATCCTCCTCCAGGACGTTATTGGTGCAGCAACATAATACTGTGTTGTAGGGTGTTGCAGTCGAGACTTCACAACACCTCTTCCATTGCTTGTTTTTCAGAGAAAGAGTCTTTCCTTTCTTTGGGAGATCATTTTGGAAGCATTGGAGCTGATTTACATATCTTGGCACTTGGCGATAGTTTTCTATTCCACTCACTGCGTAGTCCCTCTTAGTGACTGCGTTATTTTCATGGAGTATCTGCAGTGAGGGTTTGCAGATTGATTGGAGGGTGATATCTCAAGTGTAAGGATAAATCTTCCACTTAGGAGATCCATTGGAGATGGTTTACTTCAGATATTTCATCTTATTCAGCCTTCTCTATGTATTTCTAGTTTCTGAGTTGCAGTTGCTGCCCAGCAACTCTGGCATTTTTCCAATTTGTATATTTCATCCAATCCCTTGGAGGATTGATGTATTATTGTTTCTAAGGGTTAGAGATTTGCTCCCCTATTGTATTTGAGCCATATATTGTCATATTCATGTATTGACATCATTTTGCAGCAGTATTCTATCATAGACTGCATCCTCATAGCCTGGGCTTATGCAGAAATAGCAGTGTTCTTTCATTTCCATGTACATGTATTGTTGAGGCTTGCATTGCATTTATTGAGAGGTTGTTTCCTCAAGAAATTGTACTCTCTCTACTGCTATAACGTTATTTATTGGCTATCTACATCTTCTTGTCTTACAGCTAATAAAATAATGTTGTCTCTTCATGGTATGATCATACATCATTGAAGCCCCATTCTTTGGGCAATTCCTATAGGAGGAATATTACCAGATCTATAGACAGAGTCTGTAGAGGGCCAGGTAGCCTCTGGATATCATCCTTTCTATAAGGTGACATATCCAGTAAATGCCCCTATAGTCAACCTTTGGAATAGATTGTGATATTTCAGAAAAAAAGGAATATTACAATTTTAGACCCGGAGGTGTATTTTGAAAAAAAAAAATTGTTCTCATTGTTTACTTGTTAACTTGATCTCCTCTGTTGTTGCCATATTTTTGTTCCAGGTTATACTGGAATTACAGGGGTCTTGACTCCCTTGGTCACAAGTAGTTAGCGTTTGGTAAAAGCTTCTTGAATCCCTCAGTGGCGGGATATTTTTGTTGTTTTGTTTTGGTTCATAGGAATCTAACCCTTGAGAGTGGACAGGTCAAGGATACAAACGGTAATTGGAGGTTTCTAGGTACACATCTCTTTTACATTTTTTTCCCCAAGAATTTTCCTTTGCGAGAATAATTATTCTTGAATCAGCAAGGAAAAGGAGGAACATAAAGGAATAATTTGGTGGTACATACGTATGTGATTTACATTCATTCAACTAAGAACATAGCTCATTCAAGCTCAATTATGGAAAGAACGACATGTATTTCTCATTTAACCAGTGTGATCATGAAGCCGAGTACAAGCACCTAGTTAATGAAGCTGGATAGGTATCATGCTTGATCAACCTTACCAATACTTTTGTAGTATCACCATTAATAATCTGATATCCTTATTATAGTAGTAATGATAGAACAAAACAATCAACTTCTCCATACATTACAAAACTAGCTATACGTGTAGTATTTTACATATGTTACTTACTCATATCAATCCTATCAATATAGCTGCCAAGAGGACCAATCTAATCATTTGAAGAGGATCACTCGGACCATAGATCTGGGGACCGCACAAGAAAAGACATCACCATTCATCCATGAAGCAAAGGAGTCAAAGGGTTTTTTCTTCTACCAGGAAATTTAGAGACAACGAGACAACGAGACGACGAGGCCGCAATGAGCAGACAGTGAGACGATGAGATCACAATGAGCAAAAAACAAGATGCCAAGGCCGCAAATCAGCGAGGACGTCGCCAAGGACGCAAATTATAAATAACCTGTGAATAGAGAAAATAACAATTAAAAGAAAAAAAATAATAAACAAAAAAAATAAACCATAAAGAAATCATAAATTTCTCACCTTCGCTTGATCCCCTTCTCGCCCCCTGCAACAGAAAACACAAACAGAGCGAGACCGAAAATAACAGAGCGAGATAGACAAAAACATAGCGACATAGACATAAATTGTAACTAAACGAATGGTAACAAACCCGAATGGTCTGGGGGCTGGTATATTTATAAGAAAAATTTTGGCTGAATTTTGTTCAAAAGTTCAGCCAAACTAATATTTTGGTTGGAATATTAGTTCAATCAAACTTTTGTTGCTGCTTTTCCCATCTCCGGCCAAAAATATACTTACCCACGCCGTCAATACGCCGTCAATATAAACGACATAATTAGTTCAGCCGAATTAATTTCAAAACTTCGGCCGAACTTTATAACAGTGCGGCCGAATTGTTGGGAAAATGAAATTTCCGGTCATGTTTCTCACGGAAGTGTAACCCACCTTTGCATTTTTACCCCAAGACAAAGTTATGTCCAATCTCCCACAATTCCCTAATTATGGACTAATTCAGTAGAGTGAACTTGTATGGAGTGCCACGTGTCAATGTTTCATCCTTCAACTCTAAAATCAATAAAACAGAAACTACAATCTGTGCAATTTCAAAAACTTTCTACAGAATTTCAATCTGATGTTTGAAACTCAAGTTAGGAAAATTTTCCCTCGGTCACTTGTTTGAGATGAAATTCTAGAGCATGCAAAAACCCTAACTCCCTCAGATCATATTGTTAGAAAATTATATGTTACAGAGAAATAGAACACATAAAATATGCAGAAACAAAAACACTTAAAACATATGAAACAAGAGAGAGATAGATATATGTGGTTCACCCAACTTGGGCTATGTGCACGGAAACAACCAGTCCTTCCTTTATATTATCCAACAAAATGAAGAGACACAACCACAACAGATCCGATGTGATATCCTCTTCTCTCTCACACATTCCCCCTTTTTTTTTCTCATTCAGAATATACACAGATGAAATACAATTCCCTCATACAACAAAGGGGTTTCCTTCTAGGGAAAAAAACCTAAATTAAACATAACTTCTATTTGTTAGATCATCCACCTAATGAACGGCCCAAATTGACTACAAAATTAAAATATTTTACAAGGCAATTTTAGATATGTTTTTAGCTTCGGGGGCGCTACACCCAAAAACTCCTGCCCCCCTGGACCCCCCTGTGGTGATCAAATGACGGGCGGCGTTCCCGCTCCATTAAGAACAAGGGTCCAACACGGAGATTCCTCTAAATGAGGAAGATAATCAGGCTTCACACTCAACACATATCTCCAAAAATATAGCGAACCAAGATTTGAAATTCTTACATGACATTCCTCGGGATTTCCTCTCAAATCGGTTTTTTTTAGCTTCTGAAACTTTATAGAAAAAAAGCTATAGCGGAAATGCCACAATGACCTGTTTCAAGCAGCAAAAACCTAGAATCCAATGCTCTGATACGAAATGTTATGAAACCAACTCACAAAATAGAAGAGAATATAGATAAACGCCTTAGAAATTAGCCTCTTCGAGGAGGAAACCTCCTTTCTAAATATAGGAGTCAAATGGGCCCCAATATAATCCTAGCTGAAATAACAATAATAATGTAAGGGCACAACAATAACAATAGTGGCTTCTCTGGGGCACAATAACAATAATATGGGGAATACATGGGCAGAAAAAAAAACAATAAGGGGGCTATAATAACAATAACAATACGGGGATACACTATTATTATAGGGACCTAGTAGATTGACATGTTATTATATGAGGTTCATCATGAAATCCAAGATATTCCATCCTATCACCTCATTATATAGGAAAGGAAAGAAGTTTGAATGGATATCAGATTGTGCAAAAAACTTTAAGCAATTGAAACAATTTCTCACAAATGCAATGGTGTTGAGAATTACAGATCCTCATAAGGATTTTGTGGTATGTACAGATGCTTGCAAGGAAGGGATCAGTGGAGTCTTGATGTAGGAAGGAAAAGTATTATGTTATGAGTCAAGAAACTAGATGAGCATGGGGTGAATTATGTGATTTATGATCTAGAATTAGCTTCCATCATTCATGTATTGAAAACATGAAGGAATCACCTCCTCTAGAAGAAATTTACACTTGTCACATACCATAGTGGGCTTAAGTATTTGTTTGAGTAACCCAAGTTGAAAGTAAGACATGCTAATTGTTTTCCATACTTAGTGATTTTGACTTTGAGATTATTTCACAACTCTAATGGAGGAATTATACATCTAATGGAAGAGTGTCATTACTATTTTTAGTTTGTTAAAACAAATATTATTATATTATTTTTAAATGTGATATTATGGGACAACTTCCATGACTTATCTATAAAGTTTCTCTCCACACAATAAATGGATAAAATATTACATAATCATAGTATATAAAAAGTTCATATTTAAAAGTAATTTAAATATTTTTGTATGCAAGGTGTTTATAACATATTTTTTTAGTTAAATAGTTTTAATCTTGCCACTCAAAAAAATAGAAAGAAATTCAACAGCTTTATCAAGAAATTTAGTAATTTTTTTTTAAAATTTGACATATTGTAAATATAAAATCTTAACATTAGCAAGTTAGTTGCAAAAGAAAGTTTCTAAAAACTTTGAATTCACTTTTACATTGAACCTAAAATTTTTACAATCCAAAATATAATTTTATTAAAAATATTTTCAAAATACTTACCACCTTATTCTGATTTGCAATAAAAAAACGAATGATGGGCCAGATCCAAAGACTTAAAAATTATTATAAAATTGTACCAATTTTTCTGAAGATATATTATTCTCTACTTTTGAAAGCACTTGCTACATTGTTCCTATTTTCTGCGATAGTGGTAAGATGTGAAGGCTTAAAACTTTCTAATATTTTGGGTAATGGAAGACACTTGAGGAATACCAAATTTTTTATTGTGGATTTTCCTCTATTAGAATTGTGCAATATTAGAGGAGTGATGGCCCCTTAGGTCTTTCATCTCCACATATGTCAGCTGCTTAGAGGTGTTTCCTTCCTTCCCATCTAATGACGCTAGTGACTTGCATGTGTTTATTTCCACCATTTTTTTATTCAACATATTTTGGCATTTTAGCATGGAGGGGTTTAGGGTTTCATCATTTTTATTCCACTAGAGTGAAATAATTGATGCTTTCATTCAGAGGAGCTTCCATGGTTTTGTTTTATATTAATGGGAATTATGGTACAAACCGTCACATTTTTGAAATCTTTTGCACCCAAAGGGAATGTGCTCATAGTCCAGTGTAAGTTTATAAAGTCCACCCTAGTAATAGATATTGATTGATTCCCAGAGAGGTTCATATATATTCATGTACATGCATAAGGATGCATAAGATATGTAGTAGGCCTATTTTTTTGTTTCATAGCTTTTCACATAAATCCTAGAATCCTACAGTAAGGAGTACATCTTGGTCCACTTGATCCAAAAGAAAGCTTCTGTGAAGTCCTCCTTTTCAGGGATTAAACCCTCCTTTTTAGGAAATAAACATTTTGTCCAAAATCTCAAATAAATATCAATAGAGTTAAATAATATAGGCCATTTCAATTTTTTAGATTGGTGAAGACAATTTTGAAAAATTCCTTGGGTTTGAGTTCTAGTTTAATGTGGCTTTTCAACTTCCATTTGTTATAGCCTAATGGGTTAATTTTTTTATGGTCATATCCCCCAAAACATGGCTCTTACTGCATTTACTAAATATATTTTCCTATCTAATTTGAAATTTGAAGATATCTTGAGTTTTGTGTCAATAGCTACTTTGGGCAAGCATCTTCCTATTCTCCATCATTTTCTAGCATGGATGGTTGGTTCATGCAAACATTTCTATATTTCATCAGCCTTAGGATTTGAAAAATTGGATTATGAATTTGTAGCCTCTTTTGGGATTATGCCCTCAGAAGCAACCTTGTTATAGGAGAGACTAAAACATCCTCCAATAGCACTAGCAGTAGAGTCATCTAGATGAGAAATAAATCAAATTATTTAGGGTTTTACAGAATAACCAATTAAATTTTTGTAAAGCGTAAAATCTTTTTATTAACTATTATCAATTTCTTTCTCCAAATCACTATTTACCTATCTAAATAATAAATTGTCTTTTCCAAAGCACTACAATCTATCCATTTATACCTTATAATAATAGATCATATTACCATTAATTCATACAGGAATTATGTTTTCCAAAACATGATCATCCATCCATAATTTATATATTGTTATGAATTTACATATCCAACCAAACATATGCCCATATACTTCCTTTTAGATAATATGTTATTATTCATCCATTCCTGAAAAAAAGGGCTAATTTAGACTTATCTATGTCATTTATCCATTCCAAAGCATTGTCATTCAATAGTCATTCACAACATTGTAAGGTCTATATGATGACATTAGATCATTCAAAAATATATAATCTGTAAAGAATGCTTCAGTGTGATTTATCCATTCAAATCCCCAGAAACAATATATACATCGTTTTAAGTAGTATATACACAATTTTTAGTAAGCTTCATCCATTCCAACTTACAAAGTATTATATATAGATAGTTTTGAATGGGATTCAAAGGCACACCAAAGAATATATTCATGGTACTAACAAAGGGCATATATAAGTAGTATATACACAATTTTCAAAAAGGCTTCATGCATTCCAAACTGCCCAAGTAATATTAAAACATTAAGTAAAATTTAAACATTTTGAAAGGGCTTCAAGGAGACAGAGAACATTCGCGGGTACTAACCAAGCATATGGAAGAAATATATAAAAAAATTTTACAACAGTTTTAAATGGTCTTCAAAGAGACAACAAAGAAAACAGTGGTTAATAGGCTTCATCCATTCCATTTTGCCAAAGTAATATATAAACAATTTTTAATAGGCTTCAAAGAAATGGCGAGTACCAATAGAAATGGCGAGTTTAACCATAGCTGGCTAAGGGCTCATGTTGAGATGGGCTACTTGGTCTAATGATAGATGGACATAGGATAAGCCACAGAATAGCATGATCTGGTATGAGATGTTTGAAGTTATATGACACAATCGACGATTAAATAGTATCAAAATCGCTAAAATAAATATGCCTATTTTAACTCACATGCATTATGTTAAGTCATGTGCATACTCGTACTTTCTAAATTAAACGGTGTAAAACTACATCCTAACTAAATCTAAATAAGAGTGATTATCTTCAACTTTCTAAAACCACGTAATAATGTTGTGGACAAAGAAAGTGTGGGTTAACTCTCACTCTTAAGGAGAAGAGTGATTTTCACACTTAAATTTTATATATATATATATATATATATATATATATATATATATATATATATATATATATATATATATATATATATATATATATATATATATATATATATAAAATCTTTTTCAACTTCTAAAACTACATTATGTTGTGGACAAAGAGAGTGTGGATAAACTCTTACTCTCAAAAAGTGTTTTTAATTGTGATATATATATATATATATATATATATATATATATATATATATATATTATGTGTGTCTATATTTATACTCTTAAAATTAAATTGTTATATTATTAATAAAAAAATGTTTATGTTTGTAATTTATTTTAATAAAATAATCTATAAATAGATTAATTGACAATTACATTTAGATGGAAAAAACTTCCCTTTTTTGGGTATTGATGGTTAACTCAAATTGTTATAAGTTAAATCCCCCTGCTAGAAATTTGAAATCGAGGAAATAGAGTTTATAGGTTCATCTCTCTTAATAAATCTCTTCAAAAAATTTTAAAAGTCAGCTTATTATCTCTTGATTCAACCATAATGTCGACTTATTACCCAATGCTTCTCTATTATGTGATTGTTCCCAAATTTTCTCTTGATTCAACCATAACCTAATCTTATTAGCGAATGTAGCTCCATTATGTGATTATTCCCATTTTGCTTTAACTTTGTACCACTTCCATATTATGTGGTCATGATACATAATAACCTTAGTTGATTACCCAATGCTGCTCTATTATATGATTTTTCACAACTTTTCTCTTGATTCAACCATAACCTCATCATATTACCTAATGTTTCTCCATTACGTGATTTTTCTCATTTTTCTTTAACTTAGTACCACTTTAACTTGGTACCACTTCCCTATTAAATGGTCATGATATCACTTTCTTGTGTTAATTCTCAACTTTTCTCTTGATTCAACCATAACCTCATATTATTACCCAATGTTGATCTATTATGTTATTTTTCCCATTTTTCTTTAACTTAGTACCACTTTAACTTGGTACCAATTCCCTATTATGTGGTCATGATATCACTTTCTTGTGTTAATAAATGTTTCAAATATTTTGTTTGGAAGTATGACCTTGAGATTATATTTTTTAATAAACCAGTTTATATTCATCCTAATTTGAGATCTACTGAGAGATCAAATATATTTTCACTAAAAAAATGGGGGGGAGAGGGGGGGGGGGGGGGGTGGGGTTTGCATACTTCAAAGATTTGATTGCTTTCGATGTTAAATTGTAACTATTAAATTATATTTTATTTTTATTCAGTCAAAATATTTAGAGGACATTACATTACATTACAACATCTCTACTATAGTGTCATTGATACATCATAATATGGTAATCACCAATTTAACCAAGACATGCATTTAATTAATTTAAAAAAATATATAATTTATATTTTTTATTTCATGTCTCAAATATACTTAGATATCGGTATTTTTTTTCTAAATATTGTTGAGATTCAACAAGAAGATTCAGTACCCACGCTTAGTGCATTAATCACCTAGTTGCATTGAGCACCTAGACTAGGGTGGAGCCTACAATGTTATTTTTGGGTGCATGTCTATTTTGGTTATCCCTTAATTAATATGGACATTAAACTATAATCTATTCTCAATGTAGACATGAATGAGTTAACTCAAAATTATAAATTCAGTTAGCTAGTGGATTTCGAGTTAGAGGTCGTTGGTGAGGCATGCAGAGTAATTCTAGTTGTAACAGAGTTCGAAGTGCAGTGGTGCATGAGTTGGTGCAAGTTTTAAATCAGTTTAACTTAGTAAAGTGAGTTAAACTCAGTTGTGCTAGTTGTAAATTAATATACACTAGTGAGATATCTTGTGAATTAAATATTAATTAATTTACATTCAGTGATCTCACATGCAATTGAGGATTTACTATTATTAGCTGCATGCATGTCAGATCTAGTGGAGATCCAGTTGAGTTCTAGGTGAAAGGGATGTTTACTATCAGTTGTAGGATTATTGGCTTGCACGCATGCAGGCAAACACCCATTGGAGTGCCCATGATACTTGTGCAGTCAAGGCAGGCAAGAATTCCTATCTTTTAGGGATCTTTACCATCAGGGATTGCACAAGCAAGGCAGGATGTATGGAGGTTGAGAATTGGCTATGTGTTGGTCATTTTTTCATATGATAATGTGAGACAATTAGCTGAATATTGGAGGGCTCTTGTGAGAATATTTTTGTATGTAATTGTTTCATGATCCATGCTTAATATACAATAGAAGATAGTGGGGTTTTTAGCTCTAAGATTTCCCTGAGAAATTATCTGTGTTGTGTGTGATTGATATTTCTTCATGTTCATGTGAATAGCGATATTGTTTTTTCAATTCCACAAAAGATTTGTAGAAGCGATTCAATATTTAACTTTAGTACATTGTTAGATCAGGTCAATCGAAGATATACAAGCATGTTGTATAATTTCTACAAATATTAATTTTATAAATAAATATAAATTATAATATATTGGTATTAATTTATATTTATATTTTTGGAAAAAAATAATAAATATTTATTTATTATTAGTTATTGCTTGTTAAAGTTTTTAACTCTTAAATTAATAAAAATTAATTATTATCTTAAACTTAATTCAGCATAGTCTAACTAATAAATGAAATGATTTCTTGGTTAGAATTTGGTGATACAATTTCTAGCAAGATTGTGATTCTTTGTTGTTTAAAATACACTTTTGAATGCATAAATGGATATTGCATCCAAAAAAGCCACTAAGACAATTGATCTTTCCAAATTAAACAACTTAAACATATGTTTTTTTAAAATTTGTACCGGATTTTGGATAAAGTTGACCAAGAAAACACTCGGAAAAAGATCATTTTGTCTATTAATTAGACTTTGTAAACTTAATTCTTAATATTCATAAAATATGCCATAACCTTTAATCATTAATCCATTTATAAATTATATTATTTAATTCTTGATTTACCTATTTATAATTTTCTAGTTTCACTTATAAATTGAGATGTACATTTTCATATATATTATTGTGCTAAGAGGTGCTCTCCATCCTAGTATGGAAGAGATGTTGTGACTTTCAAAATACATAAACTAAAAATATTATTTAAAAATCAAATAAAATAAAAAACAAATTAATAATTAAAATAAAATTGAGATAAAATAGTCCATTTACATTTGTTGGTTTCATGGCTCTAGATTTTGATAGTCCATGGTTTTCCCATGGTATTATTATCTAAGAATACATACATACATACATACATACATACATACATACATACTTAAATACATACATACATACATACATACACATGTTCTACCAACCTAGATTTAATTTAATTTTAGGTCTACCAAGCCCCAAAAGGGATTGAATCTATTGAGTTACAAATATCTTTTAAAGTGAAAAGGGATTTAACTCTAAAAATTTCCCTTAAAATGTCCATTTTTTAGGTCTACCTACCTCACACTCCCTTAAAATGTCCAATTTCTCTGCCACCATGCGGAGGGATGGGGTGACCTGCCCTTCTATTTTCAAGATTTATCGGTCCCCCATTCTCCTATGCCACGAGGCCACCAAAATCTCACTAAAATATCCTAAAATATGGTGGCCATAATATTTGATCTTCTACATAAAATGGAGAAACCCTTTCATGCTCTTACGACAGAGCTTACCAGACGCGAGTACTACGAATCAATGGGCATGCAGGCTACCAATTGCCTCTTCCTTGTCTATGATATCTTCATGGGCTAGTCTATGCAAGTGATGAATGAGTTTGGTGTCTGGTCATTCACATTTAATCCCATCAGTGCACACATGTGGCTTTGCTTGGAGGCCATGATTTGGGACGTAGAGTCTATGAGGTCGCTACCGAAGATCGTTGGCAACATGGCCTTATCAGGTGCCTGGTCGAGCTTTCGGGTACATGTGGTTGAGTAACCAAAACATCAAGCTACTCGGAGGATCCATTTCTACTATCGTTGCCATGAGTCAACTCACGCAGGTCTAGGTACATGTGAATAATTTCACGAGACATGCAGAGAGATGTCATGGGTGTAAACATTAGGACAAATGTTAAATGGAGACGAAAAGGGTAGACAATGCTTATCCTGACCGATATAAAAAGGGGCACACCTTCAGTGTAAGGACATATGTCATGGGTGTAAATATCGGTGCAAATGTCAAATGGTGATGAAAAGCGTAGATAATGCCTAGCCTGACCAATTTCAAAAGGGGGCCACCTTTGGTGTAAATATGTTGTTTGAAGAAAAGTTTATTAGGTTTGATTCAGTTAAGAATTTTGTTAGGGTATAATTCCTTTCACGTAAAATAAGTGAGTGAAAAACGTATAAAAGGAGGCCAAGAAATATATGGAAGGGTGAGTAAACATGCCTAATAATATTTTATAACTATGACAAGAATGATTGTATGTTCTCAGATTGTTCATAATTAAGGAAAGGGTGATGTGATTATTACAAGGCTATAGATCATGCAATAAGGTGTTATGATAGAGATTTTATAGTGAAATGGGAGATAACGACATGATAAAAATAAATCTGGTAAATATAAGTAAATTAAAAAATTGTAAAAAATTCTACTTGTAAAGTATTGGAATCAACATTTAGGTATAGTCTATTTATAGACACACACTCTTTTAGGACATTAATTTATTATTTAAAGGTGTATTTGTAAATATGTTTTTTTTTAATTAATTTGAATGAGCTCGAAACAACATATTACAACATTCCATTCATCACAAATAAGTGGAGTAAAAATAAATACATTTACTACCTTCCCGACCTTAGTTCCCAAGATTGTTCATGGATTTTTCTTTTTTTCCTTTTCTCTTCTAGACATCAATCCATTTTGATGAGTTATCATGAACATATGTGGATGATACAATGTTTTCCTTTCTTTAATATAGTTCCTTAGGCAAAGGTTATGTCATAATCGATGTTTCCTTGTCACTATTTGAGTGATCTGATTCATGGATATGTTTGTGCCCACTCATTGATAGAGCCAAAATTATGGTTGAGCCTATTGTAATTTTATTTGAAGGATAACCTTCCTCTATTGAGGGATGAGATGGCCTTGAATGTGGCTAAGATTATTTTAAAGGAGTTAATTTGGCGGTAGATGTCTTATGTTATCTATTGTTGTCCTCCTTGGTAGCCAAAGTAGTTTTGGATCCTTTTCTTCCCTTTGGATCTTGCCATCCACAACTCTTTTTATTAGCATCTGGGTGGTGATAGGACACCTCCAAAAATTGGTAGGAATTATGATGACCAAGTTTTTGACAAATCCTACATTAGTTTTCTCATAATCCATCGGTTGCGAATAAACCCTAACCCTATACTTAAGGAGGATTTTATCAGGAAACCATTTAGTGGGGTCCACTTCGACACATATGTCAAAAAATGTGAAAATTCCTTTCACAATCCTTTTATTGTTTATTTTTATTAAATTACTTAATAATTTTTCCCACATTGGCTAAGATATCTTGTTGTGTCAAATGAATGGGTAGGTTCAGAATCCTTACCAAGACTAGAGTTTCCAGAGTCGTCATAAAAGGAGGATTAAAATAAAGGAACAATGTTTTAAATGAGAGAACATAGCTACCCCAAAAATAAGGTCCCTGATCAAAAACCTTTTTTCACTCTTCTATATTTATGACTATGATAATAAAGAGTCGTTTTGAACAAAAAAACAACTTTGTATTCTGAGACTAGTTCTAGTGCACCAATTCCTACAAGAAAATGTCGATGGCTAGAAACCATTAAAATGACAAATGACCAACTTCCATTCATAATATGTAGCCAAGAAACTATATATAAGGTTATCCACTTCAAGATATGGGTATTTCAATGCTTGATCCACAATAAGCCCTAAGAGATCTTTGGGGTTTGGAGGTGAAATTCCTAGCTTTAGGAAATACCTAAATAATTTGGGTCAGGAGGAGGAGTATGCACCAAAAAAATTGGCTCCTACTCTTAATATTTATGCTATATAGATGAAGGCATCATTTTATATGTGATACTCGTTGCGGAATTTTAGATCCTGAAGCTTCCTACCTCCATGTCAGAGTCGAATACTGGCATATGTGATTCCCATCTAATCATGTATCTTGGCTATGAGTAAGGAGACAAGATATATAGCTTTGACCTATAGACATAAGTAACTCCATTATATTTTTCACACAAAAATAGTAAAATTATTCATATCTAGGGTGATATTCAAGTCCCCAACATTTGAACGATCCCTAACGGAAGAAGTTGAGTTTGTATTCTTTCATACTGTACCCATTTCAACTTCTTTTGTTGATGTTGTAATTACATAATATTTGTAGCACTCATTATGTGACAACACCAACCATGGTTTTCTCATGAAATGAAATATATATATATATAGAAAAAATAATGGGTTGAGTCAAGGGACAAGGGTTCCAGAGCTAAGGAGGTTTCTTGCTTGGGATATTCAAGGTTTCCTTGTTTTAGGAAATACGAATTGTTTTGATAGGCATTAAAGGTTGGTTGGTGTGTTTTTAATGAATTGGTCATGAATTAAATTGGGTAGCAAGAGAAGTATGAAGACCCCTGCTACCTTGGAAAATATTACGAGAAAGAGAGGAAAAATAAATGATTGGAAATGTACTGCACTGACAATAGGAGAAAGATTAGAGAAGAGAAGGTGGATAAAAGTATAGGGAGGACTCTTAGGATCATTTTGATAATCATTCAATATTCAACAATAGAGTAGGAGGAACAACATATGAGACTTACAGGAAGAAAATAATGTCAATGATACAAGTTTAGTTGGAAATATTGGTAGGAATAAGATCTCTCATAGGTGAGGAACAATGACCTATCAATTTCCTATACAACCAGATGATGGATATGATCTTTCTCTAGATTCCCTTATTGGATGTGGTGGAAGGTTGTTCCTTGGATTTCTGAAAGGAGGATCTCTAGAGAATTTCTTGTAGTTTGTTTTTACTGTAGATTTTGGATTCCCCAAGGTGTGTGGAACCACTATGTTTTGTTTGAAGGGTGGAGACTTGTTTCTCTAGACTCCCTTGACATTGTTGGGTGGAGGCAACAAGCCTCTAGATTCCCTTTGTGTTTTGAATGACTATCATTGGGTAAATCAAGGGTGAAGGTTGTTAGCCTCTGGATTCCTTGTACATTTGGTAAATTCTAATTAGTTGGTTGGTGGAGGAAGGAGGCCTCAATAGTCCCTGTTTCAGCTAGTATTAAATGTTTTATTCAATTGAAAAATACCCCTCAATATCTAGAATTTAGATCAATAATGACAAATGCAAGTGAAGGCTAGCTTCTGCTGTCTAATAGTTGGGTGGAGAGTCATTGTCTCAAACTCATTTGTCTATAATTTTAAGATAAGTGATCTTCTTATACCTATGATATTAATGAATGTAGGTTTCCTTCATGTTTTCAAACAATGGCATTATTATGAAAATGTTGTTTGTGCTTATCTTGGTTTAGGATCCCAAGAAATTTGGCTCGGGAAATAGAACTATGATTAACTACAATAGTATAATTCCTACTATAATTAATGAATATATAAATATAAAATCATGCCACTTTTTGAAATACAGACAAATTATTTTCTCTGGTTTATGGCCATATTAATTTCATCTCGAACATCATTGCCATAAGTCCTTGAAAACCCATTTTAATGGTTGTATGGAATCTATTAATGTTTAGCCGTGAATGGTGGCTACAATGAGTATACATATATATATATATATATATATATATATATATATATATATATATATATATATATATGAGTGAGGCCTTAGTGTCGAATTCATGGAACTATGGGTGATATTGTCAAAACTAGGGCATGACATGTTTTCTCACTCAACCTGTGGATGCAAATGAATATCCTACAGGCTCGCAGGTGGTCAAGTTAAAAAATTAAGGAAAATATACACATATTATAAGTTAAAGGATTCATTGGGGTGATAGGACCGAGGTGACGTGTCCCAAAAGTCCCACCCGAGATGTATGGAAAGGGTTAGCATGGGTGGATGCCATACCATGGGTAAATTTCATGTGTCGATGAATATCATGAGTGCATACATATTATGGGTGAATGAATACCATGGATATATGTTGCTTAAAATACCATGGGCAAATCAATACAATGGGTGGATGAATACCATGGGTGTATGTTGCTTTCCATTTAGATCAATCCTCCTTCCTTAAGAAGAAATGGTCCCAATTGTGTGAATTTACCTCCTAAGAAACCTTTGTTGAATATGAAGAGCCACTGAAGAGAAGTTTTTTGTGTGGATAACCCATAATCGTGATGAAAAAATATTACAGGATAGAGATACCTTGTAATAATTGTGATCAACTGTGATACTAACAGTGTGCAGCCTAGAAAGTGGACTTCGATGAAGTGCGGGTTTTTGGATGACCCATAACCATGAAAAATAAATATATGAGGATATATATACCCTGTAATGCTTATGACCAACTATATTTCTAACAGTGTGTGGCCTAGAAATTGGACTTCGATGAAAATTATTTTGTGTGGTCGACCCATAACCATGATTTTGAATGTTGATGAAGTAACATGTGCCTACATAGCCTGGGATGAGAGGGAACGTCTCCAAAGAACCCAAGTCGGATGCTTCTATGCTGAAACTGATGAATGTGAAGTAGGTGCCTACTAAAGTGGGGTGGGAGGGCACGTCTCCAAAGGGAACCCGCTCTGAATGCTACTCCAGATATAAAATCTAATTTAAAATGGGGGTAACTAGGTCAATATAACTCAAAATATTGATTATAACTTGTTTTTCAAAATAGAATGATCATTCTTCATCTTCCTATGTGATTGAAATCCCTATTTGGACACTCTGGAAACCTAGATTTGTGCTGCAACTGTCCCACCATCACAAAAGTTCTAAAAAAAATAGTTGATTTTAAATCAACAATATCTCCCTCATTCAGACTCTAATTCAGCTGTTTTGTTTTTTGAATTTTGGTGAATTAGTTCAATAGGAGCTTAGATATGTTATCAGTTTTCTAAAATTCTGCACAAAAACTGCAAAAAAATGATAGGAGAGCCACCGTCCATCAATTTTTGTTAGAAAAAAATTCTACAACACAACTAATTTTAAATCAATGATATCTCCTTCATCTGCACTCCGGTTATCCTGATTTTTTGTTATGAATTTGGGTATTTTTTTGCAAGAAATATAGATATGTTATTTTTTTGTAATTTTTTCACCAAAAGTTTCATATATAATCTGAAAACTTGCCGCTCAAATAATTTCCTACAAAAATATGAAAAACAAACAAAAATAATTCCCACTTGGCCCAAGAATGTGCTCCGTGGAGGTCGTGGCACTTGCATGAAGTTTGTTGAAGTTTTCTACAAAAATTTGAAACTGAAACATGATTCAAACCCTCATTCCCGTGGAGCCATAACTTGAATTTGATAGAATTGATCCGAATATTGGGGGAGGCCCCAAAGTTCTAAAAAATTGAAATGGATCTTGGAAGGGAAGGCCCCTAAGATATGAAAATTTGAAATGCGAGAAAATGGTGAGAAATCAGATCGTAAATAAAACCACAAGAATTTTTTTATTATTAAAACAACGAATACCTATAAAAAATACATTATGGTGGACAATCTATGCTTTTACAAAATTCAACTTGTTACTTATATTGTTTTTTAGTTACAATACCACAAGTAAATTCCATGGGTGGGTAAATACCAAGGGTGAATGAATACCATGGGTATATGTCACTTACAATACCATGTGTGGATAAATACCATGGGTGATGAATACCATGGGTGGATGCCACTTACAATACCATGGGTAAATTCCATGTGTTGATGAATACCATGGGTGGATACATACCATGGGTGAATGAATACCATGGATAGATGCCACTTACAATACCATGGGCAGATAAATACCATGGGTTGATGAATATCATGGGTGTAGGCCACTTTCCATTCGAATCGCTATCCAATCTTGTTCTTCCTTGGTAGCACAAACCATAATCACCAATGCCACACAAAAATGTGATAACCCGCTTCACTATTCTCTAATGTTCCTTCCCTGGTTTAGACATAAACCTACTTAATACTCCCATTGCATGTGCAATGTCTATACTAGTACATATCATTGCATAGATTAGGCTACCAACTGCACTCTCATATGGAACACAGGACATGTCATCTTCCTCTTCTTGTGTCTTGGGACACTATTCAACAAATAAATTTACACCTACAGGAATAGGAACTTTCACCGATTTACTATCCTTCATATTAAACCTCTCCAATATTGTCTCGACATACTTCCTCTAGTTTTGCTAGAGCTTCCTCTTTGCCTAATTTTGTTTAATTTCCATGCCCAAAATATAGTTTGCAACACTAAGATCCTTCATGTCGAATTTGGAGGAAAATTGGGTCTTCAAATCCTAGATAATTCTTTGTCATTTCCAATGAGAAACATATCACACACATATAGTACTAGATAAATAATATTTTCACCAATTAATTTAAAATACAAACAATGATCCTCTTTTCTCCTTATGAAGCCAAGTTCATGTATATATGTATCAAATTTCTGATACCACATTCTTGGTGATTGTTTTAACCCATATAAAGGCCTTTTTAACCTGCATACCATTTATTTATTACTATTCACTATAAAACCTTCAAGTTTCTTCATGTAGATTCCTTCTTCCAGGTCCCGATGAAGAAATGGAGTCTCCACATCCATTTTTTCTACTTCAAAATGAAAAGCAACAATAACAAATAAAAGTAATCTAATAGAAACTAACCTGGCAACAGGAGAAAAGATATCACCAAAATGAATTCTCGACACTTTAGAATAACCTTTTTCTACTAATAGAGCTTTGTATTTCTCCACCTTTCCATCTAAATTCATCTTCTTCTTAAAAACCCATTTTCCGCCAATGGGTTTTGCTCTAGCTGGAAACTCCACTAGATCCGAAGCCTCATTTTTGTCCAAAGATGTCATTTCTTCAACCATGGACTATTTCTAGAGTTTTCCATCCTCTGAATACATTTCCTCCCTGATAGTTATGGGATCATCATCACTAATAAATAAAGAAATTTATGAACAGAAAAAATATCGACTATACCTCTATGGTTTCCTTCTCTCTCGAACTGATCTCCTCAAAATTGGAGTTTGTGGCTCTTCCTCCTCTGATTCATGTTCTATTGTCTAGACTGATTATTCCTCCATCAGTTCAAACTCTATATTTTCAGGTTCCTTTGGTAGGAATTCATGTTCAATAACATCATTCAGCTCTCTAAACACCACATCTCGGTTGTACACAATTTTCTTTATTTTTGGGTCCAAATCTTATAACCTTTTAAACCATCCTTATTCCCAATAAAGATGCACATTTTATATTTACTATCCAAATTCGTTCTTTTCTCCTTTGGAACATGTACATATGCATCACAACCAAATCCCCTGAGATGTGAAAGAGAGAGTTTCTTACTAGTCCATACCTCATGTGGAGTCCTATTCTCCAACACTAATGAAGGTGATTTATTAAACATTTACATGCAATATCCAGTGCCTCTACCTAAAATTCTTGTCCTAACCCGACACCACTAAGAATTCTTCTTGCATTTAGCATCAACATCCTATTCACTATTTTTTCAACTGCATTTTGTTGAGGTGTGTATGGTGTTAGTCATCAATAATTTTGATCCTATCCAAAGATGACTAAGTTGACAATCCCAAATTTCTAGAACAATATTGTAGAAACATTGTGAGTTCTAGAAATCTCACAGCCTTCATTATTCTAAATATATTAGTTCACTAAAACCTTCATTTATGCCTTCTAAAAAATCACCTTCTGTTTCAAAAGGAAAATTATTTCAGGCTATTTCCACCATTTTTACCTACATTTCATCTCCTCATCTTATCACTCCCATTCCTATTTTTATATTAGTCTTTTTCCCCCTAAAAAAACATTTTCCTCTTCATAAAACCTCCATTCCCTCTAAAAAGGCCTTTTAAACCATAAAAACCCCTTTTTTGGTTTAAAAATACCCTCTTTTACCCTATTGGAAGCCTCCAAAAAGGCCAAAAAACCTTCTTTGTAGCCTATTACCCGCCCATGTTTTGCATTAAGGCATTAAACCCTTTTTCAGTTTTAAGCCCCCACCCCTTCTACTCACACGACCAAGGGGCCTAACCATCCGCTGTCCCTAAGCTCCTCTCATCCCAGCCCTGATCCTTTTCCCCCCCACAGGACTGATCCTCCACCCCTTCTCCTAGCCCTCTTCTCTTTTCTTCTTACCCCGCTCTATTTTTTTTATCGGGGCAATTACCAGCCGTGCATCTTCGAGATCCAACGACCATCATTAAACTTCGCCTTCCCTTTTCGCTCCCCAACCTGTCCGTTACTCGACGAAATAACCCACGTCATCTCTGGACCCACCTTCCACCCACAAAATCATAGCCCAATCCTTACCCATCATTTGTCTTCCACTACCGCACCCGAATGATTGTTTTCTCTTATCGGGTTTAACCCACATCGTCGATCTGAATCCCTCAGATATGACGGTCAACATCACGAATCACGCACATTTTATCGCCGAGTCTTAATGACCCATTTTCACACAAAATGGGTGGTTTTTCCTAGGACACGTGGTGACCATCATATGGAATCGCGTTAAAACCGCTTATTGCTCATACACAACGCGAAAACCACCCCTAGTTTCGCAAAACCACCATCCTCCATTTCCGCGCCAAATTCAATTTTTTTGTAGATTTTTGCCTGTTTTCACCTGTGGAACCCCTCCCTCTGCACACCATTCCTTTCTCTGCAAATGCTCCGATGCCAGAACCCTGAAATGCAGTTTCAAATCCACAAAAGCATAGGTTTTAATATTAATTGTTTTTGTTTGATTGCAGGTTTAATGGTGGACAAAGGCTGAAATTCCCTCCCACAGTCAAATATCAATGGCAAAGACCTCAGGATGATGACCCGAGGGCCTAGAACAAAAAAGGGATAAGGTTTTTTGATTCAAAGGTCTTAATCAGTGTTTCATGACCACTGGTTGAAACATAAAACACTCCAGTGCACCAAAGGAAACCCCTGCATGCAGCAAAACAGAAACAGAAGATCGGTGAATGAAGATAAAGTAAAGGCTTATAGACAAAGATTAAGTTAAAACAATCAAATAAAGCAAAATTCAGCAAAAGATGATTATAAAGGCTTAAGGCAAAATCAAAGCCTTAAAGCATAGGATTAAAGCCTAATAAAGGTTTTAAAGGATAAAGGATAAAATAAATAAATCAATCATAAATTAGTAAGATAGAATATCAAAAAAAAATCAGAGTTAAAGGCTTACAGACACAATTTATTGGTTAAATCAAGGAAAATTAAACCAAAAGCAGCCTCGAATGAATCAAACATAAGCAGTTATTTACCCAAAAGATCTAACTGCCACCTATGGCCTACTTTCTGTCCATGAAGGAAAATTGGCAGTTATTACCTCTTAGAATATATTTTACTCTGTCAAGGAAGTTATTGTAAAAAATAAAGATGGGCCTCAAAGTCAAACTTTTCACCTATCTTTCTATCAGAAGTTAATACAGAGTTATTGGCATAGAGAAGTAGTTGAAAATCTTCCTACCTTATGCCTTGCATGGTTTACAAGGCTAGGAACGTATTTACTCTGTTATAGATAACATTTTGAACCCTAGAAGAGTCCCACCTCCTCATTTGCAGCATAAATATTGCTTTGGAACTCATTGTTGGTTGTGGGAATTTTGATGACTCTTTGAAGTATACAATACATAGTTCTGCTGAAGTTGAAAGAAAATTGATGTTCTGGAACCTGTGGATGTTTTGACCTGCTTGTTGATGGAGAAAGCTCTGTCATTGGATCCCTGAGGTTGGTTGTTGGTGAATTATTTTAATCTGTTAAATGTTTTTCCTGTTTTCCATTTTGTTTCATCATTTCTTACTACAGTAGAGTAAAAATTTTAGGCTAAGAAATGTCTCCTAGAAGCACCTTAGACCTGTTTACTCACCACTATTTTATGTTTTCCTCTGCTGAGGCATTCTAGAGAATTCTTAATTTCTCTCTTGAACCCTTATGCTTGTTTACTTCTTAAATAGTTCAATACAGTTGGTCTCAAGAATGATTTATGGTTTTCCCTGCTTACTTGCTACCACTTGAAAACTATTTCTGAAGTCTCCCTTTAAAGTACCATTGTTTACAATCTGCCAAAGAGGTTTGTTTTGATCATACCCTTTTTTCTTCCTTAAATAATTGTTTTGAAGGTCTTTATAGTTGTAATCAAAGATGTCTATAAGTTCCCTCTTCTATGAATGTAGGTTTTTGTGAATCTTGAATGTTTTCTTATCCTTGAAGGTGAAATCTTTGGATGAAATAGAGCGTTCCTCAACTCCTAGATTTAATTTGAAAAGTTTGTCTTGAAATTGTTATTTTCTGAAGTGTGGTTTCTAGAATTTATGGTTAGCCTTGTCTATGGAATGCCTCTTCATGTTGAAATGATGTTTTAAGTCCCTTTGTTGAGTACATATAATTAAGAATTCTTAATTGCCCTTAGTTCTACTTTTCATTCTAAACCTTTGATGTCCATTTCATTTCACCTGAAAGACTTTGTAGATCCACTGGCCATGTCAGATTTTCCCTTTGATACCCCTGATCGCTTTAAAAGCTTGTTAAAACTTCCACTTGACTCCATTGCCCAATGACTTAGATATTTCCCTTTTCTATATATGTTGCCTAGATCATCAAGTCCCACCAAACAATTAAGAAAAATCATGCTTAATAACCAGCCTAAAATCAACCTTTTACAAGCAAACAAGTCATATGTTTGCAAACAATTGACAGATCCCTCTCTGAGACTAGGAATGCTAGGTCCTAGAAATCTAAAGATTGGGTTTGATATTGCCTTGTGATTTGGTATGCCAATCTGCTAAATAACAGGACCCCAACATATTGGCGATCACGGTGGGACCCATGAGTACATAATATCCCAACAAGCTCTTGTAGACTCACTAAGTCCTTCAATAACCATAAAAACTCAGAAAACCCAACAAAATTTCAGATGGCCTTGATAATAAACACTGGTGAGGACCATAGAATATTTTACCTCCAAAAGAGCTAAAATTTTAAACTTGGCGACTCCACTAGCCTCCAGTAGGCCTATTACTTCACTAGTCCTTGAAAACTCCTTTGGGAATGCACTGAGCAAACCAAATCATGTTGATGGTGGACAACAAAGTTCAAATCTTCCAACTGGCGACTCCACAACCTCCAAAAGACCTAATGAATCCACTAGTAGAAGACTCTGAAATGGTTGACAAGGTACATTGACCTCTTTTGTACAACATGGATCCAAGTATAGATGGAGAAGCTAAACTAAACACATTATTGGGCCTAATTGGCAAAATAGTGTACATACTTGATAAGAAACTGAAAAGGCATGAGGCTGATACAGACATTGATTATCCAAAGAAAACCATGTTTTCTCCTGATCAAAAACAAACTCAACCACTGCAAGACATAAACAACAAACAAAATATGTATGATGAGCAAGATTATAAAGATAACAATAAGGAAGATTGTCAAGAAGGTATTGATTGCCTACCTATACCTTATGTTTTACTGTTAAGAGAACTTTATGAGTAAGATGCAAACATAAACAAGGACCAGTGCCCTGAGGAAACAATTAGCCATCTTGAACTCACAAAATCTGAAATAGGAGAAGAGACAACACAACTAGAGTCTCTGCCTTTATGTTATAACTCATTTCAGATTATTAAAGAAAAATGGCATCCTGAAAATCTATTAGAAACAACTCATGAATCCCATTTTAAAATTGACTATCACAAAGATCAAGAGGTTTTGTTTGAGAGTGAGAAAGATCAGGAAATAGAAGAAAATCCTTAGGATCCAACTGAAAACACAAGTATTTATTCACCATTCCTTCTAGGGGAGGTTCAAGAAAACATCTAGCCTCAAAATCAGCCTACACAAGAGAAATAGAACTGTTGTATTTCTGTTCCAAGAAAGAGAGAAATGCTTCCTCTTTTAACAGAAGAAGAAATCAATAAAATATTAAACAAACAACCAGCCTCTAAAATGTCAGAAGAGCCAAAACCTTCTATTCATTCCCTTGTTAATCCTTGTTGCCATAAATCAGAAAGTGAGCTCATAGATCAATTTAAAGAAAGACAAACTGATAATCCAATGTGTTTGATTGGTGAGATTGTTTATACTAATGATTCTCTAAATACTGATAAACCTGATGATGATGATGAGCTCCAAATAATAACTAATAATGCAAGGTAACTAGCATTGGATTGGTGTCATGAATTTCATTATCATCAACTTGAAAGTAGTAATCCAACAATGCAACCCATCAGAAATAGCTTTCAAATAATTGGGAATCAGTAATCTATCAGTTGTAATGTTGAGATTGAAAAGAATGAGGAACTTCTTGAGAAAATTGAAGATAAGGAGCCTTCCCCTGGAAAGGTGGAGGTAATTAAAAATACCCTTGCTCAAGAACATGGTGACCTCTTCACAGAGTTCAGTCCACTGAGTCAGAACATACTAGGACTGCAAGAGAACAACACTGAAATATATGATGAGTCCTCCAGTTCAGATGATAATGAATATGAGGAAGAAGTTCTTTCTCAAAAGAATCTTAAGCTTGATCCAGTGGAGGAAAAAGTAATCCTAGTTGAAACCTGTCTTACAAATACCCATAACCAGGTATTATTTCAATATCCCTTTGCTAAATCCCTGAACACATTTGAAGAGGGAGTAAAAGTTGTTAGGAGTAGTTTATTGCTAAGTGCAAGAAATTTTTTTAGCATTGCTGCTAAAGAACAAGTGAAATGGGAGTGGCCCTTTAGTTTATCCAATATGCTCAAGGAGATGAGAAAAGACCAATCATGGAATCATCTTATTGATTGGATGTATTGGAAACGACAATTTGTCAGCTAAATATGTAAATTCCAAGTTAGATTAGGTTAGATAGGAAAGCAAATAAGCTCAGCCATTGAGCATCTTTTAGTCTTAGATTGTTTTGAAAAAACAAAAAATACAAAAAAACAATAAAAGAAAAGAAAATGAAAAGAGGGCAGATTTAAAAGAGGTACAAACCCATACCTAAAAAATAAAATTTTCTGAAAGTGAGAAAATATAAATGCCACTGCTAATTCCAAAATATATCTTGTTCAGTCATCTAGCCTAATCATGGTTAAACATGCTTTAAATCTATGTTGATAAGTTAGTAGAAGCACTATTTGATAAGATTATTTCAAACTTGGCTTATCAGTAGAATAGATTAAAATAAAAGAAATGGTTTTAACAAGCTCAAAACCTGAACCAAAGAAAGAAAGAAGGATGTTCATAATTTTCAGATCTTAAGCCTTCACATTTTTGTTTTTATTTTTCTGCAAATAAAGTCTATGTGTAGCTTGTACATAAATTCCATAGCCTACATAGAAAATCAGACTGTCTAATCCTGATTTGACTGTGTTTAAATTTCCTGTCTTAGAAATAGAGAATAAAATCTGTCAAAAAGCCTAATCTTGACCAATAGATAGTTAGCTAGAGAAATAAAGAGTTCAACAGTTTAATCTCGATTCTTGAAAGAAATAAGGATAGGATTGGATAGTTTATTTCTGTTTTCAAAATAAAATGTCAAAGAGTTTGCTAGTTCAAATGCACTCAAAGAGGAAGAAAAAATGTTAGGAGAAATAGGATTGAGCAGGTAGAAAGACTATGTGAAAAGAATATACGTTGCAGATTTTCAAAAGGTTGTCTTTTTCAGAGAAATATTAGCAAGTCAAAAGAAGAAAACTGCCCAATGGATAAGGAACTGGTCTGTTGAAACTCAAAGATTTATTTTCTGAGGTTCTGGACACCTTAAAATTAGTCATCAATAACTTTGATCCTATCCAAAGATGACTAAGTTGACAATCCTAGATTTCTAGAAATAATATTGCAGAAACATTGTGAGTTCTAGAAATCTCACGGCCTTCATTATTCTAAATCTATCAGTTCACTAAAACCTTCATTTATGCCTTCTAAAAAATCACCTTCTGTTTCAAAAGGAAACTTTTTTAAGGCTATTTCCACCATTTTTACCTACATTTCATCCCCTCATATTATCACTCCCATTCCTATTTTTCTATCAGTATTTTTTGCCCTAAAAAGACCTTTTCCTCTTCATAAAACCTCCATTCCATCTAAAAAGGCCTTTTAAACCATAAAAACCCCTTTTTTGGTTTTAAAATACCCTCTTTTACCCTATCGAAAGCCTCCAAAAAGGCCAAAAAAACTTCTTTTTAGCCTATTACCTGCCCATGTTTTGAATTGAGGAATTAAGCCCTTTTTTAGTTTTAAGCCCCCACCCCTTCTACTTACACGACCAAGGGGCCCAACCATCCATTGTCCCTAAGCTCCTCTCATCCCAACCTTGGTCCTCCCCCCCCCCCCAACACAGAACCAATCCTCCACCCCTTCTCCTATCCCTCTTCTCTTTTCTTCTTACCTCGCTCCGTTGTTTTTATCAGGGCAATTCCCCGTTGTGGATATTCGAGATCCAATGACCATCATTCAACTCCGCCTTCCCTTTCCTCTCCCCAACCTTTCTGATACCCAACGAAATAGCCCACGTCTTCTCCGGACCCACCTTCCACCGAAAAAATCATAGCCCAATCCTTACCCGCCATTTGTCTTCCACTACTGCACCTGACCGATTGTTTTCTCTTATCGGGTTTAACCCACACCGTCGATCTGAATCCCCTAGATCTGACGGTCAGCATCGCGAATTGTGCACATTTGATCGCCGAGGTTTAACAACCCATTTTCACGTGAAATGGGCGGTTTTTCCCAGGACACGTGGTGACCATCGTATGGAATCGAGTTCATTTGGGCTAAAACCGCTTACTTCCCATATGCAATGCGAAAACCAACCCCGGTTTCGCAAAACCACCATCCTCCATTTCCATGCCAAATTCAATTTTTTCATGGATTTTTTCCTGTTTGCACCTGTGGAACCCCTCCCTCTACACACCGTTCCTCTCTCCGCAAATGCTCTGACGCCCAGAACCCTGAAACACAGTTTCAAATCTACAAAAGTGCAGGTTTTAATATTAATTGTTTTTGTTTGATTGTGTAGAAATTTGAATAATAGATGAATTATTCACCGAGATTATCCTGATTACACACTATTTAAGCTTCATGCATAATACATAACCTCTTCTACAATTTATCATCAATTTGCGGAAATAGAAGCAGTCGCATGCACACATTAAAAATTAATCAAGCACACATATTTAACACAGTATGTAATGGGGAAAGCTTACAGTTGAAAACCCCCAAATATCTGTATATTATAATGATAGAGAACATGTAACAATACATAGCACAAACTCCTCACAAGATCTCAGCACTATCTCCAATTGTTACACACAAACTAGCTCAGATCTGAACAAGTCACAGGTTCAAATCTCATCCACTGTTTGCTTGCCTCTACTGCGCAATCCAAGATGAGAATGAATTAGATCCAAGTTCAAATCCCACTATCTTATACTGTGCAATCCTCATTGGAAATCTCAATCAATGTGTGTGCAAATCTCATGCACAAGTATAGTCACAACTGATAGCCACACTCACCCTTTCACCCACCTCTAACATTGGTCTCCACTGAACTGTCCATGCATTGCAGTTAAATGATGTATTATTTAGTTGATTTATGAGTTAATAATTAGTGAATTAATTAATAATTAATTCACACCACTCATCACTAGTGTATTTATCATTTATACTAAATACAACTAGTTCAACTAAGTTAAACCGAACACAACTCCACCAACTGTCTCATCAACTCCACCAAACTCTGCCACATGAGTTCTAACTGAAGTCAACCATGCAATAGCTCAACTAACCCTTAGGAAAAGCGTATTTCCTTCTGTCAGCTGCATGTGCCACATCCAAGCATCAAACTGAAGTGCTCCAAGAGGATAAGATAATGTTTATAATCTAAATATTATTAAGGGTTAATAATATTTGACTGTTCTATTTTTAGCCCGGCAGTCTAAAAATAGATTCCGCCCAATGTCTAAAAATAGAGGTCCATCTATTTTTACCAACTCGACCAATCATCCATAAATAGCATCCTGCAACTCATAGACCATGATCCATATGTCTAAAAATAGACATAGTCTAAAAATAGACTTTGTGACAAAAATCACTTGTGTGGCCCCCACCTAGTTTAGGTGATCACTTTCCAACTAGGATCAGGAAAGATGTTTCAGGATGCCTCCTTCACTGTTTCTTGTTGCAATCTTCAACATATTGCAGGTTTAGTGGTGGAAAAAGGCCGAAATACCCTCCCACAGTCAAATATCAATGGCAAAGACCTCAGGATGACGACCCGAGGGCCTGAAAAAAAAGGGATAAGGTTTTTTGATTCAAAGGTCTTAATCAGTGTTTCACGACCACTGATTGAAACATACAACCCTCCAGTGCACCAAAGGAAACCCCTACACACAGAAAAACAGAAACAGAAGATTAGTGAATGAAGATGAAGCAAAGGCTTACAGACAAATATTAAGTTAAAACAGTGAAATAAAGCAAAAGTCAGAAAAATATTATTATAGAGGCATAAGGAAAAATCAAAGCCTTAAAGCAGAGGATTAAAGCCTAATCAAGGTTTTAAAGGATAAAGGATAAAATAAATAAATCAATCATAAAGAAGTAAGACAATATAAAAGACAAATCAGAGTTAAAGGCCTATAGACACAATTTATTGGTTAAATCAAGGAAAATTAAACCAAAAGCAGCCTCGAATGAATAAAATAGAAGCAATTATTTACCAAAAAGATCTAACTACCACCTATAGCCTGCTTTCTGTCCATGAAGGCAAATTGGTAGTTATTACCTCTTAGAATATATTTTACTCTGTCAAGGCAGTTATTATAAAAAATAAAGATAGGCCTCACAGTAAAAATTTTCACCTATCTTTCTATCAAAAGTTAATACAGAGTTATTGGCACAGGGAAGTAGTTGAACATCTTCCTACCTTATGCCTTGCATGGTTTTCAAGGCTAGGAATGTATTTACTCTATCATTAATAACATTTTTAACCCTAGAAGAGTCCCACCTCCTCATTTGCAGCATAAATATTGCTTTGGAACTCATTGTTGGTTGTGGGCATTTTGATGACTCTTTGAAGTAATACATAGTTCTGCTAAAGTTGAAAGAAAATTGATGTTCTGGAACCTGTGGATGTTTTGACTTGTTTGTTGATGGAAAAAGCTCTGTCATTGGATCCCTGAGCTTGGATGTTCGTGAAGTATTCTAATCTGTTAAATTTTTTTCCTATTTTCCATTCTGTTTCATCATTTCTTACTACAATAGAGTAAAAATTTTAGGCTAAGAAATGTCTCCTAGAAGCACCTTAGACTTGTTTACTCTCCACTGCTTTATGTTTTCCTCTGCTGAGGCATTCTAGAGAATTCTTAATTTCTCTCTTGAACCCTTATGCTTGTTTAATTCTTAAATAGTTCAATACAATTGGTCTCAAGAATGATTTATGATTTTCCCTGCTTACTTGCTTCCACTTGAAAACTGTTTTTGAAGTCTCCCTTTAAAGTACCATTGTTTACAGTCTGCCAAAGAGGTATGTTTTGATCATACCCTTTGTTATTGCTTAAATAATTTTTTTGAAGGTCTTTATAGTTGTAATCAAATATTTCTAGGAGTTCCCTCTTCCATGAATGCATTTATTTGTGAATCTTGAATGTTTTCTTATCCTTGAAGGTGAAATCTTTGGATGAAATAGAGCGTTCCTCGAATCCTAGATTTCATTTGAAAATTTTGTCTTAAAATTGTTATTTGCTGAAGTGTGGTTTCTAGAATTTATGGTTAGCCCTATCTATGGAATGCCTCTTCATGTTCAAATGATTTTTTAAGTCCCTTTTTTGAGAAGTACATATAATTAAGGATTCTTAATTGCCCTTAGTTCTAATTTTGATTCTAAACATTTGAATTCCATTTCATTTCACCTGAAAGACTTTGTAGATCCACTGGCCAAGTTAGATTTTCCCTTTGATACCCCTGATCCCTTTACAAACTTGTTGAAACTTCCACTTGAATCCATTGCCCAATGACTTAGAGATTTCCCTTTTCTATCTATGTTTCCTAGATCATCATGTCCTACCAAACAATTAAACAAAATCATGCTTAATAAATATCCTAAAATCAACCTTTTACAAGCAAACAAGTCATATCTTTGCAAACAATTGAGAGATCCTTCTCTAAGACTAGGAAGGCTAGGTCCTATAACTCTAAAGATTGGTTTTGATGTTGCCTTGCCATTTGGTATGACAATCTACTAAATCACAGGACCCCAACATATGGAATAGTCTTATGTCATGATATACCACACTTCTTACAAAACTCTTAAAATTCATTCTTGAAAAACTCTCCACCAATATTTTTCCTCAACACCTTAATCTTCTTCTTTTTTTTATTTTCCACTAGAGCCTTAAATTATTTAAACATGTTAAAGACTTCAAATTTATTGTTGAGGAAATACATCCACGTATTCCTTGAGAATTCGTGTATAAATGATAGGTAGTACACATACTAACTGAGTGATGGAAGTGACACAGGTCCAACCACATCACTATGCAGAAGCTCTAATATCCCTTTTTCCCTCTTAGCACCGGAGGGGAAATTCACCCAATTCTGCTTCCCATATATACAATTTTCACAGAAATCAAAATGTAATGAGAATTTAGACATACCCTATACCATACCATTACCATGTAGTATTTTAAGGCCCTTCTTTCCAATATGTCCAATCCTTTGATGCCATAGTATGGTCTTTTCTCCAAAGACCACTAAATTTTTTGTGCCATTTTCAGGAACCATATAATTTTTGCACCTATCAATAACAATGATACCCAGAAGCTTGTATATAGTTCCAATCCAAAATACCTGAATCAATACCAGTGCTCCCCAAACCATATTTCATGTATATTTTTCGAACACTATTTTTACACCTGCATCATCCATCTTTCTTAAAAAATAAGATTTATGGCCAATGCAGGAATATTTAGAACACCAAGAAGTGTTCTAATCCTTCCACCATGCAAATTTAACTTCAATTTTCCACGTCTAATGATTCTGGCCTTCCTATCATCCCCGAAGAAGTTATCATCGCCATCGTATTTCTCATTCTCACAAAACCACTCCCTATGGGGAGTGAAGTGAAAGGATGAACATGATTCAATCAACCATGCGTCATGATCTATAGGTGTACTTGAAGAAGAATCCAAGAATGCATACCCACCTTCATCTGAGGTGTTTTTCGCCTCTGCATAATGAGAATCATCAAATCATTTTCCTTTCTTAGGATATTTAGATCTAAAATCCTTTTTGTAGTACCCTTCCTTTCTTCATTTATAGAAAACATTACAAATTCTCCTAGAGATTTATATCTCCCTCTAGATTTATATCTCCCACTCGAGGATTTTTTTTTTCTTTCTTGGATCGTCCTATCATAGACAAGGCATCTCAATTTTGGCTCTACATATTTTTATGTCTCATATACTCCAACAACAAGGTTGAGACTATTTCATCAAACTTCAAAGTAGTTGTATTGCTACCTATTGCAACAACCAGACTATCCCACAAATCTAGTAGGGAACATAAAAAATTTATGCACTTATATTCATCTGAATTTTTTATATCGAAAGATAACAACTAGCTTACCACAATATTAAAGGCCTTCAGATGTTTTTTCACCGAGTCTCCATCCTTCATCCTCAGGTTATACAACTTTTTCTGGAGGAAAATTTCTTCATCGAAGACTTATATTGGCACAAAGTCCCTAACTTATCCCATATATCCTTCGTTGTAGCTTCCCCTGATACATTCAATAATACTGAATCTAAGAGACACAATTGTATTGTGATCTTTGCCTTCCGATATAACTTCACCCAGTATTATTTCGACATTCATGTTGGTGTCGTGCCTGGATCTATATCAATCCATTGATCTCGGTTCACCAGTTTGAGCTTCCACAACTCAAAACTATGACCATTAAATTTCTTGATCTCTATATTTCCATTGTTTGTCATCTTTTTTCACCGCAAGAATGAATCTTGTAGATATCCCATTGAACAGGGTCAACTATAGGCCCAAGAAAAACCCCTCAGCAACGAAGAGGTGCCCTGGAAGTTGAAACAACTCAAAGTCCAAACGTAGATTTTACCCTTGTACATAAATTACCTGAAAACAAATTCATAAAAAAAATATATATATAATGGTGAGAACATAAAACAAATATACACAAATATTCTCCCCTAGATTCCAAAACTGAGACTACTAGATTGATTTTTCATTATGTTACTTTCATTGTTACAATACATATATATACATGACGAAGCATTTATAAACCCCAATCCAGTAACACTAGATTAGAACATAACCATATTTCCCTTGACTAGATCTACAAAATTCCATGGGAAAAAATCATCATGCCCAAAACCATGTGAAAAACCCATGCACAAAACCATGGGTAACTCCGCCCACCATATTTGGGTCCACCCCCCATCCTTGGGTTCGCTCCCAACTATTATTGGGTATGCATAAAACATACCCAATAATGCAACAATATTCATATGTGTTTCTAGTCGAGGCTCCTAGATTACCTCCTCACAGAGAGATAGATTTCTCTGTTGAGTTTATACATGGAGAAAAACGAAAATGCAAGGCACCATACAAGATTAATACCCCTGAGTTGGTTGAGGTAAAATTGTAGCTAAAGGAGATGTTGGAAAAGGGCTATATAATGCTAAGTGTCTCACCATGGGGAGGTCCAATATTATTTGTAAAGAAGAAGGATGGGACCCTCAGGTTATGCATTGATCACAGATAGTTAAACAAGGTGAAAATAAATAACATATACACATTGCCACAAATTGATGATCTCCTTTATTAGTTTAGAGAAGCAACAATCTTCTACAAGATTGACTTGAGGTTAGGATATCATCAAGTAAGGATAAAGGACGAGGAAATTCATAAGACTTCTTTCCAAAAACGATATGGACACTATGAGTTTGTAGTGTTACCCTTTGGGATTACTAATGCCCCTACCTTGTTCATGTGTCTAATGAAAAATGTGCTACATCCTTATTCGGACAAGTTCATCATTGTATTTTTCGATGACATATTAGTGTATTCTAAGAGATAGGAAGAGCATGACAAACACTTGGCTGTAGTGGTATAATTTTTGAGGGAACATAAGATATATGCAAAGCACAACAAGTGTGATTTCTTGCAATCACAGATACACTATTTGGTGCATATTGTCTCCAAGGAAGGGATATCAGTTGATCTAGAAAAGATCAAGGCCATAGTGGAGCACCCAACACCTAAGAATGTGAGTGAGATTCAATCATTCATGGGATTGGAAGGTTATTATATGAATTTCATCATAAAATTCTCCAAGATGGATCATCCTATCACCTCGTTGTAAAGGAAAGGAAAGAAGTTTGAATGGATAGATCAGTGCATGACTTTGAGATATTGAAACAATTTCTCATAGATGCACCGATGTTGAGAATTGCAAATCCAAATAAGGATTTTGTGGTATGTACAGATACTTGTAAGGAAGGGATCGGTGGAGTCTTGATGTAGGAAGGACAAGTAGTATGTTATGAGTAAAGAAAATTGAATGAGCATGAGGTGAGTTATGTGACTAATGATCTAGAGTTACTTGTCATCATTCATGTATTGAAAATATGAAGGCATCACCTCCTCGACATATATGACATACCATAGTGGGCTTAAGTATTTGTTTGAGTAACCCAAGTTGCAAGAAAAAAATGCTAGATGGTTTTCCATACATAGTGAGTTTGACTTTGAGATTATTGTATAACTCTAATGGAGGAATTATATGTCTAATGTAGGAATATTACATCCTACATTATACAACTCTAATGGAGGAATTATACTTCTCCCTCATATTCAAAAGCAAAAAGAAATTTTAGATGAATCTTTTTATTTATTTTTTGAATAACTTTATGTCTATATAAAGTTGATGGAAATACAAGGTGGAAGTTGAAGTATTTTATTGACGTTCCATATTAAAAAAAAAAATTGTCATTACTAATTTTAGTTTGTTAAAACAAATATTATTGTATTATTTCTAAATGTAATGTTATGGGACAACTTCCGTGGCTTATTGTAAAGTCTCTCTCCACACAATAAATAGATAAAATATTACATAATCATACTATGTAAAAAGTTCATATTTAAAAGTAATTTATATATTTTCGTATGCAAGTTGTTTATAACATATTTTTTAGTTACATAGTTTTAATCTTGGCACTAAAAAAAATGAGAAAGAAAATCAATAATTTTATCAAGGAATTTACTAAAAATGACTTTAATTTGATGTAATTGTAAAATATCAAATCTTAACATTAGCAACATGATTGCAAGAGAAAATTCCGAAAAGCTTTAAATTCACTTTTACATTAAACCAACAATTTTTATTATCCAAAATATAATTGTATTAAAAATATTTTCAAAATACTTACCACCTTATTCCGGTTTGTATAAAAATTGTACTAATTTTAGGAATATATATTATTCTCTACTTTTCAAAGAATTGGTTTCATTTTTCTTGTTTGATGCAATAGTGGTAAGATTCGAAGGCTTAAAACTTTCTAATATTTTGGGTAGTGGAAGAAACTTGAGGAATACAATTTTTTTTATGGTGGCTTTCCTCCATTAGAGTTGTGCAATATCAGAGGAGTGATAATAGAGTTGTGCAATATCAGAGGAGTGATCGCCCCATAGGTCTTTCATCTCCATATATGTCAGCTACTTAGAGTCTTTCCCATCTAATGATGGGAGTGACTTGTATGTGTTTATTTCCACTTTTTTTTTTACATATCTTAGCAGGGGGGTTTGGGGTTTTATCAATTCTATTGCACTTGAGTTTCATTTGAGTGAAACCATTGTTGTTTTCATTGAGAGGAGCTTCAATGGTATTTTTTTATATCAATGGGAAACTATGGTACAAGTGGTAGTATTCCTAAAATATTCTGGACTTAAATGCAATGTGCCCATAGTAAAATGTATGTTTCTAGAGTTCACCCTAGTAATAGATATTGATTGATTCTAGGAGAGGATCCTATATATTCATGTGCATGCATATGGACGCATAAAATATGTAGTGTGCCTATTTTGTTGCTTCCAACTTTTGACATAATGCCATAGGGCATTACCTATCTCAGCCAACATCCCCTCATTCTAGAATCTTGCAGTAAGGAGTACATCTTTATCCAAACTAGAGCTGTAAAGTCTTCCTTCTTAGGGACTAAAAATTTCCTCCAAAATCTCATATAAATAACAATCGAGTTAAAATAATATGGGCCATTATCAAAATTCCATTTTTAGACACATGAAGATAAATTTGAAAAATACCTTGGAGCTCAATTCTAGCTTAATGTTATCGTTGAAGTTCCATTTGTTGTAAAACTAATGGGATAATGTTTTTTCTGATGGCCATATCCCCAAAAAGATGGCTCGTAGTGCATGGTACTACATTTATTGAATATATTCTCCTATTTTATTTGATCTTTGAACAAACCTCCAGCTTTGTATCAATAGCTACTTTGGGGAAGCATCTTCCTATTCTCCATTTCTTAGCATCGCTAGTTGGTTGATGAAAATCTTTCTATTCTTCATCAGTCTTAGGATCTGAAGAATTGGGCTCCAAATTTGTAGCTTGATATGGGATTTTTCCCTCAGAAACAACCTTATTATAGGAGAGACTACAACTCCCTCCAATGGCACTAGTCATAGAAAGAGAAGCCTTGATGAGAAATAAAACGTATTATTTAGGGTTTTACAGAATAACCAATTAAAATTTTGCATAACATAAACTCATTTCATTAATTATTGTTAATTATTTTCTCCAATCAGTATTTATCTATCTATATAATAAATTCTCTTTTCCGAATCACTACAATCAATCCATTTATACCTTATAATAATAGATCATATTACCATTAATTCATAGAGGAATCATGTTTTTCAAAATATCATCATCAATCCATAATTTATATATTTTTTTATGAATTTTCATATCCAACCAAAGATATTCCCATATAATTCCTTTTAGATAACAATTTATTATTCATCAATTATGAAAAAAAAGGCCAATTTAAACTTCTCTGTATCATTTATCCATTCCAAAACATTGTCATTCAGTAGTCATTCACAACATTGTGGGTTCTCTATGATAACACTAGATCATTCAAAATTATATAATCTATAAAGGGTACATCATTATAATTTATCCATTCCAAATCACCAGATCGAATAGATACACCTTTTTAAGTAGTATATACAAAATTTTTAATAGGCTTCATCCATTCCAACTTATAAAGTATTATATAGAGAATTTCGAATGAGATTCAAAGAGACAGAAAATAATATATTCATTGGTACTAAAGAAGCCCAAGTAATATTAAAAAGAGAAGTGATATATAAACATTTTGAATGGGCTTCAAGGAGACAGAGAACATTCATGGGTACTAACAAAGCATATGGAAGTAATATATATAGAGTTTTTAATAGGCTTCGTCCATTCCATTATGCCAAAGTAAAATATAAACAGTTGTTAATGGGCTTCAAAGTGACACAACAAAATTGATGATTAAATAGTCTCAAAATAATCTACAATCCTTTTTGTAGTTCCCTTCCTTTCCTCATTTCTAGCACACCTTTACGAATTATCCTAGAGATTTATATCTCCCTCTAGATTTATTTCTCCCACTCGAGGAATTGTTTTTTTTTTTTTTTTTTCTGGGACCATCCTCTCACATACAAGGCATCTCCATTCTGGCTCTACATATTTTTCCATCTTATATCATTCGAAAACAAGGATGGGAATATTTCTTGAAAATTCATGGTAGTTTTATAGTTACCTATTGCAAAAACAAGAATATCCCACAAATATGGTATAGAACATAACAAATTGATGCATTTATCTTCATATTGAATATTTATATCATCATAGCTCTATCATTGAGTCTCCATCCTTCATCCTTAGGTTATACAATTTTTTCCAGAGCAACAGTTTGTTCACGAGAGACTTATATTGGGACAAAGTCCCTAACTTATCCCTGAAAGACTTCATCGTAGCTTCCCCTGATACATTCAACAATACTGAATCTAAGAGATAAAATTGTATAGTGCTCTTTTCCTTTTGATCTAACTTCACCTAGTCTTTTTCCAACATCCTTGTTGGTGTCATTCTTGGATATATATGAATGCACTAATCTTAGGCCACTAACAAATCCTCCATCTTGAGCTTCCACAAATCAACACTCTAACCATTAAATTTCTAGATATCTAGCTTTCTATTGTTCACCATCTTCTTTCACCACAAGAATCGATCATGTAGATATCCCATTGAACAGGGTCTACCACAGGTTCGAGAAAAACCCGTCAACGACAAAGACTTCCCCTTGAAGTCGAAAAAAATCTGATTCCAAATGTAGGTTTTGAACCTGTACATAAATTACCTGGAAACGAATTCTTAAAACGTAAAAATATACAATGGTGAAAACATAAAAAAATATACACAATGATTTTCCCCTGGATCTGAAAACTGAGACTACTAGATTAAATTTTCATTATATTCCTTTCAATGTTACAATACATATATATACATTCAAAATCATTCATAAACCTCAATCCACTAACACTATATTAGAAGATAATTGTAGTTCCCTTACCATGGGAAAAAAATCATCATTCCCAAAACCATGTGTAAAACTGATGCAAAAAGCCATGGGTAGGTCTTCCCACCATATTTGGTTCCACCCCACATCCTTGGTTCTTCCCCCCCATCTTTTGGCCCTCCCAACTATTATTGGATCCATATAACAAATACGCAACACTAAAATGATATCCAAATATGTTTCTAGTAGATGTTCTTAGATTACATCCTCACATAGAGATATGTTTCTCTATTGAGTTCATACTTGGAGCAACACAAACATCCAAAGCACCATATAGGATGAGTGCCCCTGTGTTGGTTGAGCTAAAATTGTAGCTAAAGGAGATGTTGGAGAAGGGCTATATAAGGCCAAATGTGTCACCATTGGGAGCTCGAGCACTCTTTGTAAAGAAGAAGGATGAGACCCTTAGGTTATGCATTGATTACAAGAAATTAAACAAGGTGACAATAAAATTATATTCATATGCATGCATAAAATATGTAGTGTGCCTATTTTGTTGCTTTCAACCTTTCACATAATTCCACAGGGTATTACCTATCTCAGCCAAGATCTACTCATCCTAAAATATTGTAGTAAGGAGTACATATTCATCCAAACCAGAGCTGTAAAGTCCTCCTTCTTAGGGACTAAAAATATCCTCCAAAATCTCATACAAATATCAATAAAGTTAAAGAATATGGGCCATTATCAAATTTCCATTTTTAGATTGGTGAAGATAATTTGAAAAATTCCGTGGAGCTCAATTCTAGCTTAATGTTACCTTTGAACTTCCATTTGTTGTAAATCAAATGGTTTAATGTTTTTTCTGATGACCATATCCCTAAAAACATGGCTCTTAGTGCATGTTCCTACATTTACTGAATATATTCTCCTATTTTATTTGAACTTTGAAGAGACCTGCAAATTTGTATCAATAACTACTTTGGGCAAGCATCTTCATATTCTACATTTATTTGCATCTCAAGTTGGTTGATGCAAACCTTTATATTCTTCATCATTATGAGGATCTGAAGAATTAGGCTCCAAATTTGTAGCCTAATTTTGGATTCTTCCCTCAAAATTTTTTTTTATAGGAGAGACTACAACTCCCTCCAATGTTACTAGTCGTAGAAAGAGCAACCTTGATGAGAAATAAAACACATTATTTAGAGTTTTACAGAATAGCCAATTAAATTTTTTCATAACATAAGCTCATTTCATTTATTAATTCCTTTCTCCAATCACTATTTATCAATCTATATAACAAATTATCTTTTCCAAATCACTACAATCTATCCATTTATACCTTATAATAATAGATCATATTACCATTAATTCATAGAGGAACCATGTTTTCCAAAAAACCATCATCCATCCATAATTTATATATTGTTTATGCATTTTCATATCCAACCAAAGATATGCACGCATATACTTCATTTTAGATAACAAGTTATTATTCATCCATTCCTGAAAAAAAGTCCAAATTAAACTTTTCTATATCATTTATCCATTCTAAAACATTGTCATTCAGTAGTCATTCACAACAGTGTGGGTTCTCTATGATGACACTAGATCATTCAAAATTATATAATCTGTAAAAGGTGCTTCATTATGATTTATCCATTCCAAATCACTAGATAGAATATATACACCTTTTTAAGTAGTATATACACAGTTTTTAATAGGATTCATCCATTCCAACTTACAAAGTATTATATAGAAAATTTTGAATGGGATTCAAAGAGACGACAAATAATATAGTTATTGGTACTAACGAAGCCCAAGTAATATTAAAATAGAAAGTAATATATAAAAATTTTGAATAGGCTTCAAGGAGACGAAGAACATTCATGGGTATTAACAAAACATATGGAAGTAATATATACAGAGTTTTCAATAGGCTTCATCCATTCCATTCTACCAAAGTAATATTTAAACAGTTGTTAACAGGAGTCAAAGTGACACAAAAAATCGATGATTAAATAGTCTCAATATCATTTACAGTCATTTTTGTAGTTCCCTTCCTTTCCTCATTTCCATCACACCTTTACAGATTATCCTAGAGATTTAGATCTACCTCTAGATTTATATCTCCCACTGGAGGAATTGTTTTTGTTTTTTTTTTTCTGGGACCATCCTCTCACAAAAAATCCATCTTCATTCTGGCTCTACATATTTTTTCGTCCCATATCCTTTGACAACAAGGATGAGACTATTTCTTGAAAATTCAAGGTAGTTGTATATTTACCTATTACAACAACCAGACTATCCCACAAATCTGGTACAAAACATAACAAATTGATGCACTTATCTTCATCTGAAATTTTTATATCAACATATAACAATTGTCTTACCACAATATTAAAGGAATTCAGATGCTCTATCACCGAGTCTCCATCCTTCGTCCTCAGGTTATACAATTTTTTTCAGAGGAACAATTTGTTCACCAGAGACTTAGATTGGCACAAAGTCCCTAACTTATCCCAGAAAGCCTTCATCATATCTTTCCCTGATAGATTCAATGATGTTGAATCAGAGAGACAAAATTGTATTGTGCTCTTCGCCTTCTGATCTAACTTCATCCAGGCTTATTTCGACATTCTTGTCGATGTCCTTCCTAGATCTATATCAATCCACTCATCTCGGGCCACTAACCAATCCTCCATCTTGAGATTCCACAACTCAAGACTCTGACCATTAAATTTATCGATCTCTATCTTTCTATTGTTCGTCATATTTTTTCACCCCAAGAATCGATCATGCATATCTCCCATTGAATAGGGTCTTACACAGTCCCGATAAAAACCCCTCAATGACAAATACACCCCCTTAAAGTCGAAACAACTCTAATTCCAAATGTAGGTTTTGACCCTATGCATAAATTACCTGCAAACGAATTCTTAAAACATAAAAATATACAATGGTGAAAACATAAAAGAAATATACGCAAAGATTTTCCCCTCGATCCCAAAAATGAGGCTACAAGATTAAATTTTCATTATATTCCTTTCAATGTTAAAATACTTATATATAAATTCCAAAGCATTCGTAAACCTCAATCCACTAACACTAGATTAGAAAATAATTGTATTTTCCTTACCCTGGGAAAAAAATCATCATGCCCAAAACCATGTGTAAAACCAATGCAAAAAACCATGGGCAGGTCTGCCACCATCTTTGGGTCCACCCCACATCCTTGGTTTTCCCCCCATCTTTGGGCCCTCCCAACTATTATTGGATCCACATAACACATACGCAACACTAAAATAATATGTAGATGTGTTTCTAGTGGAGGTTCCTAGATTACCTCCTCACAAAGAGATAGGTTTCTCTATTGAGTTCATACTTGGAGCAACACGAACGTCGAACATCCAAGGCAACATACAAGATGAGTATCCCTGTGTTGGTTGAGCTAAAATTGTAGCTAACAGAGATGCTTGGGAAGGGCTATATAAGGCCAAGTGTGTCACCATTGGGAGCTCGTGTACTCTTTGTAAAGAAGAAGGATGGGACCCTTAGGTTATGAATTGATTACAGGAAATTAAACAAGGTGAAAATAAATAACATATACCCATTTCCACAAATTTATGATCTCCTTGACCAGTTAAGGGAAGTAATAATATTCTCCACGATTGACTTGAGGTTAGGATATCATCCAATAAGGATCAAGGAGGAGGACATTCATAAGAGTGCTTTCCAAACAAGATATGGACAATATGATTTTGTAGTGATACCCTTTGGGTTTAGTAATGAACCTGCCTCATTCATATGTCTAATGAATAGTGTGCTACATACTTATTTGTACAAGTTTGTTATTATATTTGTGAAGGACACATTAGTGTACTCCAAGACTCAAGAAGAACATGAAGAACACTTGGTTGCAGTGTTATAGTTGTTGACAGAAAATAAGTTGTGTGCAAATATCAACAAGTGTGATGTATTCCAATCATAGCTACACTATTTGGGGCATATTGTCTTCAAGAAAGGGATATTAGTTGATCTACAGAATATAAAGGACATAGTGGAGTGTCCAACGCCGAAGAATGTGAGTGAGATCTGATCATTTATGGGATTTGCAGGTTATTATATGAGGTTCATCATTAAATTCTCCAAGATATGCCATCCTATCACCTCGTTGTGGAGAAAAGGAAAGAAGTTTGAATGGATATATGAGTGTACAAAAAACTTTAAGCAATTGAATCAATTTCTCAAAAATGCACCGGTGTTGAGAATTGCAAATTTTGTTAAGAATTTTCTGGTATGTATAGATGCTTGCAAAGAAGGGCTGGGTGGAGTCTTGATGCAAGAAGGAAACTTATTATGTTATGAGTCAAGAAAACTCAATGGGCATGGGGTGAATTATGTGTCTTATGCTCTAAGGTTAGCTCCCATCATTCATGTATTGAAAATATGAAGGTATCACCTCCTCCCCAAGAAATTTAAACTTGTCACAGACCATAGTGGGCTTAAGTATTTGTTTGAGTAACCCAAGTTGAAAGTAAGAGATGCTATATGGTTTTCCATACTTAGTTTGACTTTGAGATTATATTACACAACTTTAACAGAGGAATGAAATGTGTCCCTCATATTCAAAATTAAAAAGCAATTTGAGATGAAATTATTATTTTTTATCTTCAATTACTTTATCTCTATATAAAGTTAATGTAAAAACAAGGTGGAAATTGAAGTATTTTAATTATGTTCTATATTAAAAGATTTTTTTGTCATTGTTATTTTTAGTTTGTTAAAACAAATATTATTGTATTATTTTTAAAGCTAATGTTATGGGACAATTTCCATGACTTATGGATAAATTCCTTCTCCACACAATAAATGGATAAAATATTACATAATCATAGTATATAAAAATTTCATATTTGAAAGTAATTTAAAAAAATTTGTTTGCAAGATATTTAGAACATATTTTTTAGTTAAATACTTTTAATTTTGCCGCTTAAAAAATAGAAACAAAATCAACAATTTTATTACATAATTTAGTAAAAATAATTTTAAATTTGATGTAAAATATCAAATATTAACATTAGAAATCTAATTGCAAAAGAAAATATTTTTACATTCAACCTAAAAATTTTACAATCCAAAATATCATTTTATTAAAAATATATGGCACCTTATTCCGGTTTGCAATACAAAAATTGCACTAAAAAACTAATGAGCGGCCAGATCCTAAGACTTTACATTTATTGTAAATTTTTCAGAAGATATATTATTCTCTACTTTTGAAAGCACTTGTTGCCTTGTTCCTGTTTGCTGCGATAGTGGTAAGATGTGAAGGCTTAAAACTTTCTAATATCTAATATTTTGGGTAGTGTAAGACACGTGAGGAATACCGAATTTTTTATGGTGGCTTTTCCTTTATTAGAATTGTGCAATATCAGAGGAGTGATGGCCCCTTAGGTCTTTTATCTCCATTGTTGACCGGTGTTTTTTTTTTTTTTTTTTTAATCTAATGATACTAGTGATTTGTATGTGTTTATTTCAACGATTTTTTTATTCTACATATCTTGGCATGGAGGGGTTTATGGTTTCATCAATTCTATTTCACTTGAGTGAAAGTGAAAGCATTGTTGCTTTTATTCAAAGGAGCTTTTAAATATATAACAACATTGTAAATTCTCTCTGATAACACCAGATCATTAAAAAATATATAACCTGTAAACAGAGTGTTTACTGTGATTTATCCATTCCAAATACCCAGAATAAATATATACACAGTTTTAAGTAGTATATACACCATTTTTAATAGGCTTCATCCATTCCTAATTTACAAAGTATTATACTTACAAAAGGATTCAAAAAGACGTCAAAGAATATATTCATGAGTACTAACGAACAGCATATAGATGTATTATATACACAATTTTCAAAAAGGCTTCATGCATTCCGAAGTGCCCAAGTAATATTAAAACAAACAGTAATATATAAACATTTTGAATGGGCTTCAAGGACACAGAGGACATTCACGGATACTAACAAAGCATACAGAGGCAACGGATGTAGCACGTTTGATCTTGCGGAAGAGAGGACTGGTTTTACCAATGAGGGAACTGGAATTCTGCAATTTAAGTTGGAGCAAATTTTTTGGAGATATTTTTAAATTGAATGTAAATTCCAGAATATGTTAATTTGTTTAAGCTATATTATTATTTTTATTGATTTGTAAGTTAACAAAATTATATTGATTTAGAAAAGTTTTTCTACATTTTCTAATTATAAAAAAAAAAAAATATTAAAGAATTAATTAATCTCTTGATTTTAAGTTAAATAGCATCATTATGAATATTTAAAGGATCAATTCATCAGAAACATGAAAACACTTTACTATTTCACATTGCTAAAATTAAAAAATTATAAAAATTAAGTAAAATTTATTTTAAATTATTGTTATTAAATAGAAAAAGAAAGAGTATATAATTTAAATATATATATATATATATATATATATATATATATATATATATATATATATAACATGGAACAATATTCTATATAAGAAATTTATTTTATTTTATTGCTGAAATTCTTAATTTAACCATACCGTGCTAAGGGATATAGCAATGGCGAGCTCAGCATTTACAAGCTATAGCAATGGCTAAAGGCGACTTGGTATAATGATAGATGATAAGCCACAGAATAGCACAACCTTGTATGAGATGTTTGAAAGATATATGACACAATCGATGATTAAATAGTCTCAAAATCGCTAAAATAAATATTCCCATTTTAGTAACTCTAATGAATATGATTGAAGCGAATGCAGAGCACTAGGGTTTGAAGCCGAAAAAGCTTCTGCAGATTTCGGGAAGAGCGCGTATAGGCAGTCACTGCCTACTGGCCTCAACATGGCGGCCTCATCGGGAGGAGGGACGCCCCCCTCCTACCGTAACATCATGAGCGGCGACACATCTCATGCAGATTCGACACAACCTCAGACAGCCCCAGTACTGGGAGCACCATGGCAAGTGAAGATGAAAGGAAACTGTTTACCAAGAGCGGTTAAAAAACCAAGATTTGTCATCCCGGAGAAGAAATTGGACGAGTACCGTGGATACATGAAGAACCATGCTCTAATCTGTAAGTTCATTGGTATTTGGCCATCTGAAAAGGAACTACTGAAATGGATTCAAACAAAATGGCAGCCCAAAGGTCACATTGATCTGAAATTAGGGGCAAAAGGTTTTTTTAAAGTTATTTTTTCAAATTTACAGGATAAAGAACGCATTTTTGAAGGAGGGCCCTATTTTTATAGCAATGCAGGGCTTTTCCTCCGACAATGGGAGGAATGTTATAACCCCGAATAGGAGCAATTTCTGGCTGCCCTTGTTTGGGTTCGGCTTTTTGGGCTTCCCATGGATTTTTGGGACCCAGAAATTTTGGAAGGAATAGGAAATTCTTTAGGTTCTTTTGTTAAAATTGCTAAGTCCACAGCGCGTGGCCGATATACATCCTTTGCAAGAATTTGTGTGTATATGAATATCTATGAACCCTTACCAGAAATGATCGAGTTGGAATATGCAGGTAAAGTCTGGCAACAACTTCTAGAATATGAACATATCCCATTTCGATGTAGACGTTGCCATGAATATGGCCATTTGTACAAATCCTACCCTTTAAACGGCCCTCTGCAACAACCCTCCAATGTTAATACCCCTGAGAAATCACCACGCAGAGATGAGGAAGGGTTTGTAATGATCTCCAATAAGAAACGCCAAACGCGTCCAGTAAACCCTCGCCCAGGGCAAACATCCAAGCATAACCCCCCTGGCTCAGTACCAACGGAGAACAAGTATGAGGTCTTACAGGAAGAAGGAGATCCGGTAGTCCAAGAAATTGCAATGGAGGAACAGTTGACTGAACAAATGACGACCATACAGAAAAATCAATCTTCGAAGCGAAAAGCAGGATCGGAAGAGGAAGCATCTGAAGAGACCCCGGTGCAAGAATTCATCCCAATGGAGGTAGAACAATCCAAAGAGGACCTAAGTGCAGAAGAGAAGCTACTGAAGCGCCTTTTGTTTGAATGGCGAAATCTTGATGACCGCTTCATACCAGTTGAGGAAAAGAAATTGTATAAGGAAACTTTTGAACATTACCTTTCAGAACAGGCTAAGAAGGAATCCCAAGCGCAACCACCAGGGAAAAAGGTGCCTCCCCCTCCAAAGCCAGAAAAAAAGAGAGGAAGACCAACCTTGCAGGAATCAATACAGTTAGTTGGAGAAATGCTGATCAACACGGGCAAGATAATACCGTTAACAATGGTATTCCAACAACTACCCAAGAATTTATAATGAAAGTACTCTCCTGGAATATCAGAGGTCTTAACAGCAAGGGTAAACAGAGACATCTGAAAGAGAAATTGCAAGCAGAGAAACCTCAGGTTATGTTATTACAAGAAACTAAAGTTTCGGGACAGAAACTGCAGTTAATAATACAATCCCTGAAACTCCAGTATGAAGTCATGGAAATCGATTCGAAGGGCACCTCTAGAGGCATCGTTGTCTTATGGAATGAAGCAGAGGTTAGTGCAGAAGGATGGATAGGATGCCCTCGAATTTTATCAGCCATTTTTCGGCAGATAGGCTCTGAGACCAGAATTCTAATTTCAGCGGTGTATGGACCTCCTATTCCAGGAGAGAGATCAGATTTTCTTCAAAGTATTAGAACCTTGAGTACAATGCATCATGAGAAGTATTGGTTACTAGGGGGGGATTTCAATATGATATTGAATCTCTCGGAAAAGAAAGGAGGGATAAGGAAGGAAGATCCGGAAATGGCTCTCTTCCGGGAGTTACTTCATGATTTACGTTTAGTTGACATACCCACAGTTAATGGACAGTATACCTGGAATAATCGCAGGGGAGAGTGACATCAGGTTGCTTCCAAACTAGATCGATTTTTAGCTTCAGAAGATCTAGTGACATTGGATATCTACTATGAAGCTACTATTCTCTCAACTATAGGCTCTGATCACTGGCCGATTAGACTGGAGATAGATGTGAAAGCAAAGCACCCGAACCGCCCTTTCCGTTTTGAGTTGTTTTGGTTAAGAGATCCTGCCTTCATGGAAAACGTCAAAAACTGGTGGCATTCAATTACAGTCAGGGGACACAACAAAATGCATTCCTTTCAGCTAAAATTGAAACAATTAAAATCAGAAATAAAACGCTGGAACATTGAAGAATTTGGGAATATACATCAAAACCAAATCCGCCTTAAAGAGAAAATGAAAGAAATTCAACAATCAATCATTCTGCATGGCAGAACAGAGGACTTGGCTCTGGAGGAAGGACGTATTGTCAGTGAGCAGGAAGAGAGAAGGAAACAAGAAGAGATTCTATGGAAACAAAAATCCCGGATCAACTGGCTGAAAGAAGGGGACCGTAACACTAAATTTTTTCATAAAGCTATGCTGCAACACCGCCAGCACAATAGAATATTTTCACTTAAAGCAACAAATGGGGAACGTCTATTTAAACATGAAGAAATGGAGCAGGAACTAACGACTCACTTCAAAGACCTCCTAACGGAGCCTATCCCGAACAGGATCACTGATATCCAAAAAATAACTCAGCACATCCCCCAGCTGATTACAAGAGAGCATAATTTGGCCTTGCTACGAGAAGTCACTCTTCAGGAGGTTGAAGAGGTGGTCCTGCATCTCCCCAAGAACAAAGCTCCCGGACCAGATGGCTTTACAAGTGAATTCTTTAAAGCAGCCTGGCCTTTTATGGGGTTTGATATTCAAGAGGTGGTCGAAGAATCCCGAAGGAACAAGAATGTTCATCCATCCTTGAATGCAACTTTTATTATGCTTATTCCTAAGAGCAAGGATGCAGACACTCCAGTGGTAATGTAATTTATAAAATTCTCTCCACAATCATGGTAAATCGCTTAAAACCTCTGCTCCCTACTATAATTTCTCCATAATAGACAGGCTTTGTGAAAGGCAGACAAATTCTTGACGGAATAGTGGTCGCTCAGGAAGCCATACATTCTCTCATGAAAGACAAATAGAAAGGATTGTTAATAAAACTGAATTTATCTAAGGCATATGATCGTATCAGTTGGCAGTATCTTATAGAAGTGATGCGTGCTTTTGGATTTGATGATAGATGGCTCCAATGGGTCAAGTATTTTACATCTACGCCACATTTTTCAATTCTGTTGAACGGTAGTCCCTCTTCTCCTTTCAACATAACCAGAGGCCTAAGGCAAGGCGACCCCCTATCTCCATTCTTGTTTATAATAGCAGCAGAAGGGCTGGGAAGAATTATTAAAGCTCATTTAGCTGAAAGAAAGATTCAGGGGCTAAAATTGTGGGGACCTCAGCTGCCTCTAACCCATCAGCAATTCGTTGGCGATATCCTGCTCTTCTGCATGGCAACGTTAAAAGAATGCAAAGCGATCCTCAGAATCCTGGAAATCTTCAAGAATGCGTCAGGTACAGAAATCAATAATGATAAATCGAATGTTTATTTCTTTAATTGTAATGTTGAAATTCAAAACTTCTTAACAAGAACCTTACGATTCCGTAAGGGATCTCTGCCTATGAAATATTTGGGAATGTATCTAAATTCAGGTCCTATTAGACAAGCAGATTGGCAAGACATTCTTACAAGAGTGGAGAAAAGAATCCAGAATTGGGCATTTAGAGCCTTAAATGCACCTGGGCGCCTAATTATGTTGAAATCGGTCCTTCAAGCCTTACCAGTATACCAACTTTCAGGCAGAGCATGTCTGAAAGGTATTTGCTCTGCATTGGTATCCATGTTCAATAGATTTCTTTGGCAGGGAGCACAAGACAAAAGGAAATGGGCTCTGGTATCGTGGGATAAACTACTTCAACTAAAGACAGCGGGAGGGCTAAGCCTTAGAGATCCTTTCATTTTGAATAATGTACTCGGAGCTAAGTTATGGTGGCGATGGCTAATGGGAGGGTCGGATCTATGGAAAAACATCTGGCAAACAAAATATGCTATGCCACGCACAATCTCTGGCAGATTGAAGATAGACATAGTCCCAAAAGGCTCTTTAATTTGGAATTTGGCTACTACCAATAGGCATTTAATCAGAATGCACAGCTTTTGGGAGATAAGAGAAGGAAGTACAGCCCTTTTCTAGGAGGACTCATGGCAACAGAGAGAAAAATTGTTCACTCGCTTAGATTTGGGGGAAATCTTCTTATACACAAACACACCAACTCATCGTTTAGTACAGCATTACTGGTGTCCAAATAATAATGATGTCTGGAGGAAGTGGAAAGATAAAAATGGATGGGAGGCAGCCCCACCTACACAACAATGGGACAATTTCACCAAAGAACTGAAAACAAGGAAACTTAGATGAGTTGCAGGGCCAGATATATTGAGATGGGGATACACAACAAAAGGATAGTTTACAATTAAAGAGGGTTAATACATCCACTCCCAACAACTTCACCATATTGCTCAGCCGCTGTGGAAAAAGATTTGGGCACTAAAACACTGGCCTAAAGTAGAATACTTCCTGTGGCTTTTAAGCCATCGTAGGATCCTCACTTGGGAGAACCTTCAGAAAAGGGGTATGATAGGACCGTCTTATTGTGCACTTTTCCATGCGGATAATGAAACCACTGAACATCTTCTTAATACTTGTCCGTTGGTACAACCGAACTGGAGATACTTGGAGCTTCTGTTTCACCAAACGGACAAAAATAATGCTAGTATTGTTGAAACGATTATCAACTGGAGGAAAGGACGATATCACTGTCAAGTAATTAATAGAGCATGGACACTCTCATTAGGTTTCCTCCTCTGGAACATCTGGAAAGAAAGGAACCAGCGTATCTTCCAAGATATAGCCCAACCTCTACAGCACATCTGGAAACGCTCTATTGAAAACATCCGTGAAACAATCCTTGCTGAATGATGGTCAGATGAGGACTGGCAAGCGGTGGGATTAGAAGCTTGTATTTTACAACAACTCAACCTAAAACCTCAGATGATTTATAAAGGATTATGGAAATATAAACCCCCTGAACACACTATTGAGGAACACTGGTCACCTCCACAACCTGGGTTTATTAAACTTAATTATGATGGAGCATCTAAAGGTAACCCAGGTCAAGCTGGAGCAGGTGGCATTTTCCGCAATTCCCAAGGAACAGTATGCCGATTCTATGCAATTGATTTGGGCCATGCCACAAACAATGAAGCAGAGCTTATGGCGGTAAAGCAGGGCATCCTTATAGCTATCAGAGAAAACTATCATAGAATTATTGTGGAAGGAGATTCAGCCATGGTAACTGGAGTTATTCAGAAGCTGCAACAGGGCACCCCTTGGGAGAAAATCACCCAAAGCTGGAGGACAGCAGCTCTTATAGAAGAGGTAAGTCAATTGCTCAAGCAGATTCAATATTTAATCCCCAGCCACATTAAAAGAAAAGGCAATGCTGCAGCAGATTTCTTGGCCAATTGGGGATGTCAGAATATAGAGCGTTCCATTGACGCTTGTCCGAACCAAGCAATCTGGGATGTGGAGCTACACTCACTACAACTGATTGTCAACAAATACCTCCAACCCCCCGATCGGGGTGAACAGCTGGCGAACATGACACTCCATGGCAGGTTGACGGCACGCCACCCTTCCAAGAATTAATAACCATGATGATCCACCGCCAAGATCTATCAATAGTTAAGGTGATCACTTGTGCGGGTTTAATGCAGAGATCCTGTCATGATAGACTGACAGTGCCCTGGACGGAAGGTATGTTTAAGGTATGTTTCCGCCCTCCTTCGTCCAAAATGCTCATGCAAAGCTTGCTGCATGCAAGAGCTTGGGAGACGAATAGGAGGCACGATCACCCTGTCAATATCGCAACTGTTGTTTGGTATGTATCAACCTCCATCCTCATTTCCATGGCTCTTATAATTCATAGTAAAATCTGGCTGGATTACTGTCGGAATGTTTGGATTCCTGTTCAGATGTTTTGGGTTCTTATTCCTCTAAAAAAACTAGTGCGTCCCTGTTTTCGGGACCCTTCTTCACTCTCTTGTCTCTGTTTCAATAATGCCATACCCATTTCCAGACACAGTTTACTAGAAGCTCTCTTTCAGAAGCGCCGTTTTGTTTTTATAGGTCTGCCCCTTCTCTGTTTTCGGGGCCTTTGTTTGGGTTTCAGCCTCTGCATTTTGTGGGCGAAGCGGCTTCAAGCTATTTTGGGTTCGTTTTACCCCTGTCTTCGGGACCCTTGTGTTCATTTCGTTCTTTTTAGCAGACATGCAAACGACATTACTTGGTCTTTGCTGCGCCTTCTCAATTTTATAGTTTTTCAATTTAAAAAGGGTATGCTAAATCCTGGGTTTCATTTGGTTTTACCCTCCGCGCCCTCTGCATACTCCCGTCTTTCTAGACTTATCTTCAGTCGTGCTCTCTGGCTTACCATCATCCTAAAGGTTATGGGCTCCATTGTCTGTGTTTTTATATTTCTCTTATGTTCATGCTCTGGGCGCAAGGCTTTATGGAGGAATTGCTCTAGGAATTGCTCTCAGTTGCACATTAAAACTGGACTTAATGAAAACAGAGGGGCCAACAGTACTCTAGTTATTACTCTGGTTACTGTTTGTATGTATGTTCTCCTGAATAGGGATCAAGGCACCATGGGGAAACGTGGTCTGCGTTCTAAAACAGCCAAAGGGAAGCAGGTACAGCAGCAACAGGTGCCAAAGAAACGAGGAAGGAAAACAAACTAGGAGCACTTGGAAAATCTCGTAGTAAACTACATTATGGGCAATTCCTCTCCAACCCGAATGCAAATTCGTGGCTGGGAAAGAGATCTGCAGACAGACCCTGAAGACAACGAAGCTGAAGCTGACATTCTAGATTTCATTCACGACCCTGGTAACACCCGAGGCCGCCTCAGTTTATTCAACCAAACAATTCATACATACTGGTTAGTGAAATGCCTTCTAGCTAAAGCAATCCAAAGTGCACATCCTCCAGAGTTTAAAGTGCAGCCAAAGACATAACATTTCCTTAAAGATTTGCTGGAGAATATTGAAAGCCACCTGCAGCATATCAAAATTACCCAATATCAAGTAACTGATCGCATTCATAGAATGGATGATAGGATGGCACGTATGGAGAAGTCGCTTCAACAGATGCAACAAGTGGACATGCCTGGATCGCATGCTAAGGATCCAGCCCCAATTTCCTCGTCTGATGGATAGTTTTTATAGGATCTAGTTTTTTTGGAAGTATGTCAACTTATGTTATGTTATATGCTTGAACTTATTTTATGTTATCTGCTTGAACATGGTGAAGTAGTAGGACAACTAGTTAATGCGCTGTATAGGATAAAGAGACAATTTCAATTTTGGCAAGCGTTCAAAGCACTTAGACGGCCAACAGACCTGGTTTCCTACGGGAAGGTTGAGGCCAAAGTATAAATATTTTAATGTAGCCTGTCCTGCATTTATAAATAGAAAATAGAAAGGTACCACTTAACTTACAAAAAAAAAATATTCCCATTTTAACTAATATGCATTATTTTAAGTCACATGCATAACTCACACTTTTTAAATTAAACTGTGTAAAACTACATCCTAACTAAATTTAACTAAGAGTTATTATCTTCAACTTTCTAAGACAACATTCACATAATAATAATGTTGTGCACATAAAGAAGTGTGCGTCAACTCTCACTCTTAAAAAGAGTTTAATTAATTGTAATTTTCACACTTATATATATATGTGCGATTATCTTCAGCTTATGAGACCATATAATACTATTGTGGACAAAGAGAGTGTCGATCAATTAATTGTGATTTTCACACTTATATATATTTACATTTATATTGCTAAAATTAAATTATTATTTTATTAATAAAAAAATTGTAACATATATGTCTCTACAATTCTTACCTCATAAAAAAAAAAATTCAATTACGATTATTTACCCCCCATAAACTATAAAAGGTAACAATAATATTACCCATGCTAAACATCTCTTCAGCTCATATAAGATGGATGACCTCTGTATCAATAGATCTTTACCCTTCGAATTAAAAAGGCTCTTTGCATTGTTGCTTTACGGTGATAATTAACCTAGAACTATGGATGGGTTTTAATTATGATGCACATAATTTAACATCTGGTTGTTTGATATTCGTACATAGAATTTCATATGAAATTGGCCATGGTATCAATCATTAAACATGTCTTTTATGAGTTCTGCACCCTTGTAATTTCGGATTGCACGGTCATTCATTGCGCAAGTTATTTTAGTGTACTTTGGTTCTTTTGTCCCACGTAGCTGACCCTTTTCCCGCTAGCATCCACCGCTCCACTCTTGGCAATCTTTCCACCTTAGATCAGGGTTCTAATCCTACGGTGCTCATTTGCTAGGGTTGGCTAATGACCTTGGGTCATAACGGATTTCACATTTCATTGTTGCGTTTGGTCGAAAGTTCTGGAGGCGGTCCTGCAAGCTCAGGGTTTCGTTTCAGGCTACGATCAGAGTTCCCTTCTCGTGCCATGGCAGCATGAACGACGGTATGGTGGTCTCCAAGGAGGTTTCCCCTCCGGCATCTGGTAATCGGCATTACCCGCTTGTCCTTTTTGTTGGATTCTCTATGAAGTTAGTTATCCATCTTCTGTTGGGTTAAGGAAGGATTTAGTTCCTCAAAGATTTTCTTTGTAATCCGCATGTTGCTTCTCTTGGCGGCTATATACTCATTGTGTTTTTCCATTGCAAAACTGTTGGGTTGGCTGGAAATAGCAGTCAATTTCCACCTTGGCTTCTACTGGTTTCTATGAAATTACACGTAACCCTCCTTTCGAATACTATAGTTGTCTATTTACAAATAAGGAAGACAGGGGTTGTGTTTATTGTTTTTTTGAATTTCTGCTGTCACTAATTATTCTCCAACTTGTTGACAGGTATCGTTCCACTTCTTCCTACTGGTTACTTGCTCTGGTTCTTAGGCAGTTTCCACGCCTCCGACTACGAGTATTCTGACCCTTGCATCTTTATTATAGGTACCCCCAAACTTGTCGGGGTTTTAACCCTGGAATTTTCACGTCGGGGTCTCTTTGGGTTTAGTGGCAATGTCATTTTGGTTGCTCTGGTTATGGGCCAGTGGCCTTGTTTCACAGAACGATTATTGTCTATTGCTCTATGTAGAATGAGGGTTTAGTTAAAAAAGTTTACGACTTCAAGCCGGTTAATGTATATCATCTCTCCCATGCGCTTGAAGGTTTCACTTAAGGGTTTACTATTCAAAAGTTTGTATATAAGTTTTACAGCTGACAGATAGGACGGGGTTTTTGTACACCCGCGCACCTTTTCTTAAATGGGTTTGCTGAATAGACCCTTAAAAATTTTTGGTTCTGGACTATTTTCTTCCCTCTTTGAATATATATAAATAAAATAATGTTTTTGAAGTTTGAATGTTTGTGTTAGCCCTCGATGGTCTTCTCTATTTCTATTTTCCTGTATTCATTAAGAACATGTCTCAGCGTATTATGTAATTTTCCGCTTGTGTGGATTTACCTATGTCGGATAGTTATGTTAGAGTTCTTCCTATATACTTCTATGTTCTTTCTAGTGGCTCTTGTAAATACAGCCCCTTCTGAGGTTTGTTTACCGAGGGCTTTGCATTACTAGCCTATTGCATTCTGTACATTAAAAGGTTTTGTTCCGCATGTGGAAAACTGAAGGTTCATTATTCATTGCGATGGCCTAACTATAAAATTTCTCAGACTCTTGATTCTTGTTTCTTTTAAGTGGCTGAAGTCTATCTCTACATCATCTTCTATTCATAAAAGCCAGATTACACGACGTTTCCTGTTTTCTCTTTTTTCCTCTTGGATACTACAGGGTGACCGAACCACCAATTTTTCCGTGTAATAGCATAGGTTGGAGGGCGACCAACCCAGGAATTCTGGTTTTCAGAAGTTCTGGGTTAACATTCCTCCTAAAATTTACCATCTAATATTTTTTAATAAGTTACCCTTACAGTATTACTAGTACAGTTAGATAAAATAACGCCATTACATATATATGTCTGCTTTATCAATATTTCAACAAGATTTCTCTCTATTTTTCCTTCTACCGTTTTTTCTTTTTTTTTAAAGAAATAAATTCCTTAGATACTAATGCAATCATTGTACAAAAACTGTGCTACCTAGCTTGTTGTTGTTGCATGTTAACAGAAAACAATACACTCCGCTGTCTTTGGCAAATTTTTAATAGAAAAATACAATACATTACAATTGTACAATTTAACAATATCACATTATAATCCACAAACATCTTTTAATTTAACAGAAAAGAAAATCTCTCTTCTACTGAAAAATTAAACAACATTTCACTCATTTGTGCACAATTCTGGCCGGTATGTGGTTGCCTCCCTTCCGTGAGTGAGGCAATTACGTCCTCTAACTCCCCCCATGCTCCAAGTCTAAGTCTTCGTTGAAATTAGAAAATCCTGGAAGAGAAATTCGGGACAGTCTGGTCCAATTCTCCAATTCCAGTGGAAAAATTTCTCCTCTGTGAGTTCTTCCCTTCAGGAAACACTCCTCAGGATAACTCACGTTCCTTAGTGTCTCCACCGAACCCCCAAAACTCCCCTGGAATCCCCTATTTATCCAGAGTGTTTTCTCTTGGTTCTCTATGGAACTACTTTTATGTTCAACTAACTTCAGATCTTGAATATATTTGTTTACTACCAATCTTTACTTATGAAACCAATTCACAAGTAATAATTTTTTTTATCACATACCAAAAATCAGTTTCTGTTTAAACTAATAATGTTTAACATTTTCTTTAAATGACAACTTAACAACTAGTCAATAATTAACTAAGGCAGTGGTTACAATTTCCCCCCTCTGAGAGAGAACCCCGTCCTCGGTGTTCCTATTGCACATTAGCAAAAAGCTCTGGGTATGCTTGTCACACAAAACTTTCGTCCTCCCAGGTGGCCTCTTCCATGCCAAAGTGCTTCCATTGCACTTTAACCTGGGCGATGGCTCGTTTCCGGAGCATGATTTCCCTCTGGTCGATGATATCTTGAGGCTCGACCAAGAATTCTCCATCCAGTTCTACCTGCACACATTAGACTTGTATTAGTTTACATAAGTCTTTATCATATAATATCTTAATTATTGTGCTTACTTGCTACCTGAATGTTTTGCCAGTGAATTATATGTCTCGGGTCATGAATATATCGCTTTAATAACGATACATGGAAAACATTATGTACTCGGATATGGCTGGGAAGAGCCAACCGATAAGCCACCAGTCCCACCCTTTCCAGTATTTGGAAGGGACCACAAAACCTGGGAGCTAGCTTTGCACACGTTGTCCATCTTAATGTACTCTTTTTGGGTTTAATTCTTACATACACGTGGTCTCCAACTTCATATTCACGATATGATCTCTTCTTATCTGCATATAATTTTTTCCTGTCTTGAGCTGCTTTTAAATTTTGCCTAATCTTCTTCACTTCAAATTCCATTTCTGCTAGCATGTCTGGTCCCAGTGTGAGTTTGGTCTCGGGAATACTCCAATTAATGGGAGTTCTACACTGCCGCCCGTATAGGGATTCAAATGGACTAATCTTTAACGATTCTTGATAACCGTTATTATAAGCAAATTCTATTAAGTGTAGATATTCATCCCATTTAACTGGTTTCTGAATGACATACAATCTCAGCATGTCTTCCAGTACTTGGTTTACTCATTCAGTTTGTATGTCCGTTTGTGGATGATATGCAGTACTAAAATTAACTTGCGTTCCCAATCTTGTAAACAGTGCCTTCCAAAACGCTGATGTGAATTTTACATCCCTATCTGAGATAACTGTCTTAGGAATGCCATGCAGTCTTAATATCTCTCTCATAAATAAATCTGCTATCTGTATTGTCTTGTAAGTGGATTGGACAGGTATAAAATGTGCCGATTTACTTAGTAGATCCACAACTACCATTATGTAATCATTACCTTGTTTTGATTTTGGTAATCCAGTGATAAAATCTAAGGAAATCACCTCCCATTTCCATTATGGAATGGGTATAGGCTGCATTAATCCAGCTGGATGTTGGTGCTCTAATTTCATCTGCTGGAATTCCAAACACTTGTTTAGATAGTTTTATATGTCCTTCCTCATGCTCAGCCAACAGTAAACCTTTATTATAGCTGTCAACATCTTTTGGTAACCAGGGTGTCTCGCATAATTGCTTCTATGATATTCACCCAATATTAGAGTCTTCAACTCCATTCTATTTGGAACAACTATTCTTCTCTTGAAAGTCAGCAGTCCATCTTGATTGATTTCATATTCCCCCAACTTTCCTTGTTCTTTGTTTTCTTGAGCTTGCTGCCACAAAAATTCATACTCAGGATCCTTTCCTGCTTCCCTTCTAATTTGTTCTAGAAATCTACTCTCAACTTGGTTAACATACAATTCATAGATGTTATGCAGCTTTCTGCTCAATGCATCTGCAACCCGGTTCTCTTTTCCTTTTACAAGCTGCAGATCAATGTCAAACGCGCTCAAGAAGGCATTCCACCTTGCTTGTCGAGAGTCTAAATCATCTTGTTTGAAATAGCTGGTTAGATTGCTATGATCTGTCCTTAATATATATATTTTTCCCAGTAAGTAATGTCTTCATACCCAAAGAGTGTTCACAACTACGGTTAGCTCCAAATCATAGGCTGAATATCGCAGCTCGTGATCTTTTAACTTACGAGATTCGTATGCAATTACCTTTACTTCTTGTGATAAAACTGCCCCAACACCCTCCTTGCATGTGTCCGTGCAAACCTCGAATTCCTTATTCGGGTCTGCCACACTTAACATGGGTCCTGATGTTAATAATTGCTTCAACTTTTCAAAACTATCCTGACATTATTTTGACCATTTAAAAATTTTTCCCTTCCTTTGCAAAGAGGTAATAGGGAAAGCTATTTTTGAAAATCCTTTAATAAATCATCGGTAATAGCTAGCGAGCCCCATAAATGATCATATATCTTCCACATTTTGTGGCACTTTCCATTCCATAATAGTTCTAATTTTCTCCGGGTCTACCGCTATACCTTTTTCAGATATCACATGTCCAAGATATTGTATTTCTTCCTTGAAGAAATCGGATTTACTAAATTTCGCATATAATTGATGCTTCCTTAGCATCTCCAGTACCATTCACAAATGTTCCTTGTGTTCTTTTGTGTTCTTGGAGTATACTAGTATGTCATCAAAGAAAATTAACACAAAATTATCCAAATAAGGGTGGAAGATACTATGCATTAGTCTCATGAAAGTGGCTAGTGCGTTAGTTAGCCCGAAAGGTAATACCACGAATTCATAGTGGCCATATCTTGTGCGAAAGGAAGTTTTATGTATATCTTCATCTTTGATTCTAATTTGATGATAACCGGATCTCAAATCAATTTTTGAGAATACAATAGCTCCCCTTACCTAGTCAAATAAATTGTCAATGCGTGGTAAGGGATATCAGTTCTTAACAGTCAACTTGTTTAACTATCGGTAATCCATGCACATGCACATGGTCCCATCCTTATTTTTAACGAACAGTATAGGTGCTCCCCAGGGAGACACACTAGGTCGTATATATCCCTTATCTAATAATTCCTGGAGCTGAATTTTCAATTCTGTCAATTCTGGCACACTCATTCGATAGGGTGCTCGTGAAATCGGTGATGCTCCTAGCAGCAATTTTATTGTAAAGTCTATATCTCTTCTAGGTGGAAATCCAGGTATTTTTTCTGGAAATATATCCTTAAATTCCTGTACTACAGGTATATTTTCCAGCATGGCATCTTTTTCTTTAGAATCAGATAAACCTACTTGTATAGCGTACAGTTGACAGCCCTTTCTTATACATTTTCCCATTTGGGAAGCTGTAATTGGGCATAACTATACAGGTTTCTTTATTCCCTGATTCTCTTGACAGATGCCATTCTGGTCTCTGTAGTAGATGATCTTCTCCTTGCAATCTACCAGAGTCCAATGCTTTTCCATCCAATCCATACCAAGCAGCACATCATAAGATCCCAAGGGTAAAACATTCAAGTCCACTGTTAGTTTTTGTCCTTTAATTTGTAATGCACAATTTGGTATTTTGGCGCTAATTTTCCTTTTGGCTCCAGTAGCCAACTGGACTAACCATGTTTTCCTAAATTTTTGACTTTGCAAATTACAAATCTCAACTAGTTTAGGACTTATATAACTTAAACTTGCTCCTGGATCTACCAAAACTGAAACTGTTTGGGATAAAAATTTACCTTCTAGCTCTATCATGGTTGGTTGTAAATCAGCTTGTCGATCTTCCAATGCTGCATTAATTCTAGGTATGCTTCGAGCAACATCTCCCACAGTGGAGGCTTCCAGCAAATTGGTTACTGCTTCCTTCCTACCCCGTTGTGGGCAGTCTCGATAGTAGTGCGCTTCTCCACAACCCCATCACTGTAAAGGTGGCTTATGATTTTGAGGTTGCTCAAGTTTACTAGAAGCTTCAACGGTTTTATCTTCCACAAGCCACCTTACCCTCTGATGGTTTCTATCGAACTGTCTACTGACTGAATTCTTTGCTGTGTTTTTAAAATTACTGGTTTTGCCTCTTTTAAAACTAGTGCTACCCTTGTTTTCTTTCCCTGATTGCCACCCTTTTCCTTGGTCTATCTTGGCTTTAGCTTGCTGATAGCACATTCTAGCCTTTCGAATGGCCTCGTCCATTATTTTGGGATTTAAAAATTCTATACGTTCCTTCATATGGATAGGTAAGCTGCTCAGGAACCTTTGTACCTTAACTTTCTCATCTCTTAAGTAGGGTACGTAGCGCAGTAATGATGTAAACTTAGTGATGAACTCGTCCATGGTCAATTGTCTGAGTCTCAAGTCATGAAATTCTCGAGCCTTTTCATCATAAAAGTTTTTTGTCAGATACTTATCCTTGAAATACTGCTGGAACTTATCCCACATCACATCCTGGTCCTCTATTCCATGCACGTTCTTCACTTCTTCCCACCATAAGGTGGATTTTTCTCTTAACTGGTAAATAGCTAACCGTGCCTTAGACTACTGTCATAATCATATACCTGGAAAATACTTGTTCATATTAATCATCCATTCCTCTGCTACTTCTTCTTTCTCTCCATCGAATGTGGGTGGCTTTATCTTCCTAAATTCTCCATGTAGTTCTATCCTCGGCTTTTTATTTTCTTTCTGCTCGGTTTCGTTATCAAATTTAGCCTCATTAAAATTTTTATTTTGATTACTTGGCTCAGATGTACTCCTTTCCTTTCGACCAGCATCCTGATCACCCATTTGCTGTTCATTTCCCTCCTGAAATTCCCTTTCAGCACTAGGCTTTTCAATTCTTTGGTTTTTCTTATCTGAAAGACTTTTAGAATTCTTTCCTGCTCCTGCATCATTCTTGCATTATCACTTCGTACTTTCTCCATTTCTTCATGTAGTTGTTGCACTGTGGTTAACAAGATGCGGGTCTAGTGCTGTTGTTCTTAAATCAGCCTGTTAGTCTGTTGATGATGCTCCATTCCCAACTGAACCCACATTTCAGGGTTTCCCTCCTGTTGGGGTAGGGTCTCCCCAACATTTCGAGGTGGTAGTTGTGAAGGTGTTCTTCTCATTTGTGCGGTTATTCTTTCCATCTAACTGTCTAACTCTGTGCATGATTAACATACAATTTAACGTTAGTTGACCCAATAGGGTCCCAACATTGTAACGCCACTTTGATACCACTTGTAACATACATGTCTCTACAATTCTTACCTCATAAAAAAAAAATTAATTACGATTATTTACCCCCCATAAATTATAAAAGGTAACAATAATCTTACCCATACTAAACATCTCTTCAGCCGACATAAGACGGATGACCTCTGTATCAATATATCTTTACCCTTCGAATCACAAAGGCTCTTTGCATTGTTGCTTTGCGGTGATAATTAACCTAGCACTATGGATGGGTTTTAATTATGATGCACATAATTTAACATCTGGTTGTTTGATATTCGTACATAGAGTTTCATATCAAATTGGCCACAGTATCAATCATTAAACATGTCTTTTATGAGTTCTGCACCCTCGTAATTTCAGATTTTCACGGTCATTCATTGCACAAGTTGTTTTAGTGTACTTTGGTTCTGTTGTCCCACGTAGCTGACCCTTTTCATGCTGGCATCCACCTTGTCTCCACCGCTCCACACTTGCTGATATTTCCACCTTAGATCGGGGTTCTAATCCTACGGTGCTCATTTTCTAGGGTTGGATAATGACCTTGGGTCATAACGGATTTCACATTTCATTGTTGCGTTCGGTCGAAAGTTCTGGAGGCGGTTCTGCAAGCTCAGGGTTTTGTTTCAGGCTACGATCAGAGTTCCCTTCTCGCACCATGGTAGTGCGGATGACGATATGGTGGTCTCCAAGGAGGTTTCCCCTCCGGCATCTGGTAATCGGCATTACCCGCTTGTCCTTTTTGTTGGATTCTCTATGAAGTTGGTTATCCATCTTCTGTTGGGTTAAGGAAGGATTTAGTTCCTCAAATATTTTCTTTGTAATCCGCATGTTGCTTCTCTTGGCGGCTGTATACTCATTGTGTTTTTCCATTGGAAAACTGTTGGGTTGGCTGGAAATAACTGTCAATTTCCACCTTGGCTTCTACTGGTTTCTATGAAATTACAGGTAACCCTCCTTCCGAATACTATAGTTGTTTATTTACAAATAAGGAAGACAGGGGTTGTGTTTATTGTTTTTTTGAATTTCCACTGTCACTAATTATTCTCCAACTTGTTGACAGGTATTGTTCTGCTTCTTCCTACTAGTTACTCGCTCTGGTTCTTAGGCAGTTGCCACGCCTCAGACTACGAGGATTATGACCTTGCATCTTTATTACAAGTACCCCCAAACTTGTCGGGGTTTGAACCCTGGAATTTTCACGTCGGGGTCTCTTTGGGTTTAGTGGCAATGCCATTTTGGTTGCTCTGGTTATGGGCCAGTGGCCTTGTTTCGCAGAACGATTACTGTCTATTGCTCTGTGTAGAATGAGGGTTTAGTTAAAAAAGTTTACGGCTTCAAGACGATTAATGTATATCATGTATCCCATGCTCTCGAAGGTTTTGCTTAAGGGTTTACTATTCAAAAGTTTGTATATAAGTTTTACAGCTAACAGACAGGCCGAGGTTTTTTTACACCCGTGCACCTTTTCTTAAATGGGTTTGCTAAATAGACCCTTAACAAATTTTGGTTCTGGACTGTTTTCTTCCCTCTTTGAATATATATAAATAGAAGGATTTTTTTGAAGTTTGAATGTTCACGTTAGCCCTTGGTGGTCTTCTCTATTTCTGTTTTCCTGTACTCATTAAGAACATGTCTCAGCATATTATGTAATTTTCCGCTTCTGTGGATTTACCTGTGTCGGATATTTATGTTAGAGTTCTTACTATATACTTCTCTGTTCTTTCTGGTGGCTCTTGTAAATAAATTCCCTTCTGAGGTTTGTTTACCGAGGGTTTTGCATTACTAGCCTATTGCATTCTGTATATTAAAAGGTTTTTTTCCACATGTGGAAAACTGAAGGTTCATTATTCATTGCGATGGCCTAACTGTAAAATTTCTCAGACTCTCGATTCTTGTTTCTTTTAAGTGGCTGAAGTTTATCTCTACGGTAGATTCTATTCATAAAACCTAGATTACACGTTGTTTCCTATTTTCTCTTTTTTCCTCTTGGATACTACAGGGTGACCAGACCACCAATTTGTCCGTGTAATATCATAGGTTGGAGGGCGACCAACCCAGGAATTCTGGTTTTCAGAAGTTCCGGGTTAACGGTCCTCCTAAAATTTACCATCTAATATTTTTTAATAAGTTACCCTTACAGTATTACTAGTACAGTTAGATAAAATAACCCCATTACATATATATGTCTGCTTTATCAATACTTCAACAAGCTTTCTCTCTATTTTGCCTTCTACCATATTTTTTTTTTTGTTAAAGAAATAAATTCCTTAGATACTAATGCAATCATTGTACAGAAACTATGTTACCTAGCTTGCTTCTGCTGCATGTTAATAGAAAACAATACACTTCGCTGCCTTTGGAAAATTTTTAACAGAAAAATACAATACATTACAGTTGTACAATTTAACAGTATCACATTATAATCCACAAACACCTTTTAATTCAACAGAAAAGCAAATCTCTCTTCTACTGAAAAATTAAACATCATTTCACTCATCTGTGCATAATTATGGCTAGTATGTGGTTGCCTCCCTTCCGTGAGTGAGGCAATTACGTCCTATAACTCTCCCCGTGCTCCAAATCTAAGTCTTCGTTGAACTCAGAAAAGCCTGGAAGAGAAATTCGGGATAGTCTGGTCCAATTCTCCAATTCCAGTGGAAAATTTTCTCCTCTGTGAGTTCTTCCCTTCAGGGAACACTCCTCAGGATAACTCACATTCCTTAGTGTCTCCACCGAACCCCCAAAACTCCACTGGAATCCCCTATTTATCCAGAGTGTTTTCTCTTGGTTCTCTATGGAACTGCTTTTTTGTTTAACTAACTTCAGATCTTGAATATATTTATCTATTTACCACCAGTCTTTACTTATGAAACCAATTCAAAAGTAATAATTTTTTTTTATCACATACCAAAAATCAGTTTCTATTTAAAGTAATAATGTTTAACATTTTCTCTAAATGACAACTTAACAACTAGTCAATAATTAACTAAGGCAGTGGTTACAAAAATGTTTATGTTTGTAATTTATTTTAATAAATTAATTTATAAATTAATTAATTGATAATCATATCTAAGTGGAAAAATCTTCCTACTTTTTAGGGTATTGATGGTTAACTCAAATTGCTATAAGTTAAATCCCCTTGCTATAAATTTAAAACCTAGGAAAAAGTTTTATAAGTTAACTCTCTTAATAAATATCCTCCAAATTAAAAAAGTCAGCTTATTATCTCTTGATTCAACCATAACGTCAACTTATTACCCAATGCTTCTCTATATTGTGATTGTTACCAATTTTTCTCTTGATTCAACCATACTCCATTATGTGATTGTTCCCATTTTACTTTAACTTCATACCTTTTAACTTAGTACCACTTCACTGATACTAACCTCAGTTGATTACCCAATCCTGCTCTATTATGTGATTGTTCCCAAGATTTCTCCTGATTCAATCATAACCTCATCTTATTACCCAATGTTGCTCCATTACCTGATTGTTCTCATTTTTCTTTAACTTAGTACCACTTTAACTTGGTACCATTTCCCTATTAAATGGTCATGATCTCACTTTCTTTTGTTAATTCTCAACTTTTCTCTTGATTCAACCATAACCTCATCTTATTACCTAATGCTGCTCTATTATGTGATTGTTCCCATTTTTCTTTAACTTACTACCACTTTAACTTGGTACCACTTCCCTATTATGTGGTCATGATATCACTTTCTTGTGTTAATAAATGTTTGAAATATTTTGTTTGGAAGTATGACTTTAAGATTATATTTTTTCTTATTAATTAATTGTAATTATTAATTTATATTTTATATTATATTATATTTATATTTTATTTTTATTTAGTCAAAATGTTTAGAGGACATTACATTACAACATTTCTACTATAGTGGGGCTGAGAGCACCAACACAAAATACTTCATAACTCAAATATATTTAGATATGGGAATTTTTTTTTGTTAAATATTAATTTTATAAATTAATATAAATTATAATATATTAGTATTAATTTATATTGATTCCTTTAGGAAAAAAATAATAAATATTTATTTATTATTTTTTTAAATTATTAATTATTATTTGTTGAAATTTAAACTCTTAAATTAATAAAAAATGATTATTGTCTTAAACTTAATTAAGCATAGTCTAATCAATAAATGAAATGAATTCATGGTTAGAATTTGGTGATACAATTTCTAGCAAGATTATGATTCCTTGTTGTTTAAAATACTCTTTTGAATGCATAAATGGATTTTGCATCCTAAAAAACCCCTAAGTCAATTGAGATTTCCAAATTAAACAACTTAAACATATGATTTTTTAAAATTTGTACTAGATTTTGAATAAAATTGACCAAAAAAAGCTCCGAAAAAGTTCATTTTGTCTATTAATTAGACTCTGCAAACTTAATTCGTAATATTCATAAAAGATGACATAACCTTTAATTATTAATCCATTTATAAATCATAGTATTTAATTCTTGATTTATCTATTTATAATTTTCCAATTTCTCTTATAAATTGAGATGTACATTTTCATATATATTATTGTGCTAAGAACTGTTCTCCATACTAGGATGGAAGAGATGTTGTGACTTTCAAAATACATAAAACTAATAAAAAAATTATTAAAAACTTAAATAAAATAAAAAATCAAATTAATAATTAAGATAAAATTGAAGCAAAATAGTCAATTTACATTTGCTGGTTTCTTTGCTCTAGATTTTGATAGCCCGTGGTTTTTCCCATGGTATTCTTATCTAAGAATACATACATACATACACACATACATACATACATACACATATATGGTTTATATGTTCTACCAGCCTAGAATCAATTTAATTTTAGGTCTACCAAGCCCCAGGAGATTGAATCTATTGAGTTGCAAATTTCTTTTAGAGTGAAAATGAATTTGATCATTAGTAGATTAGTAGATTTGATATATATTGATCTAGGTTGGTTTATTGAAATTATTTTTTAAGTGTTTAATGGGTCTCTCATTGATTTGTATATTTGTATATATATATATATATATATATAATTTTAGTGGATCATACACTCAAATAACTTTATTATTATGTTAAATTCTCATGGTCAAATTTAAATACCTTACATTAATAATAGTTATTAATTATTAATCTTAGTCGATTTTCAAAATATTGTTAAATTGTGAATCTTTTAATTTCTATTAAATTAAATGTTGGGAACGAGCACAAAACAATTTTCGTGTGATTACTACGAAAATATTTTTCTTCTATATAAAATATGGATCATAGAAGCTTGAATTCAAAATTAAATGTTATATATAGATATCACTTGAGTGTATAAATTACTAAACCATTGATGGATTTGATTGTGTTAAAGGAGTTTTTGAGAAAAATATTATCCCAATATTTGATTATAGTAGATGATTGTAATTTATATTTATTTAGTATATTATTTTTTCTCATAGTTTTGTGATAGCTCATAATTTTGTGTTTTGTATTTATCCAATATATTAATTTTTCTTCATTATATATATATTTTTTATAAATTGAGATAATTGAAATCATTATAAAATAAAGTTATTTGACATTAATTTCTTTTTTATATTTATATATATTTTAATTTTGATATTAATTAACACATATAAAGTGAATATTTTTTTCATGTATATTTCCCTATATTTAAAAAAATATAAGCATACAATCTTATAAACCTACACATCTCTCCCCGCTCAATAGAGAGAAAAAACTACTTGATTATGTTAGTAATGTTGGAAATCTAAAAATTATTATTATTATATAATTTTATATTTTAATGAAGCATAACTTCAACATATTATATACATGATTGTGAGAATTATTTGAATATATGTATTTGAATATAATGAATTTTATTTTTTCACTATATGAAGTTGTAAAATTATTTCATATCTAAATGTAATTAAATAGTCACGTCAATAAGGCTTAATGTTTATGAAGTGAAGTTTTTTAATTGAGAGGATAAATACATTAATAATTGCTCTTGAAGGTGTAAAGATACACTGAAGGAATGAGACGTGAACAGTTATTTATGCCAAATAGAGGGTGTGAGAAAAACGTATTTGTCAGGGTTTTGTATGAAAGATAATAATTTTGAAATGTACCAAAAATTTGGCCATATATTTATAAATTGGGGTCAAAATTTTGAATATATAAAATTAAAACTTAATTTGGTAAAAAAAATAGTAAATAAAACATTTTTGTATACTCATTTTGAGTATGTTTTCTATAATATAGAAATAATTTGAAGATATTCAAAAACTAGCAATTGCACCAGATGTTGCAAAGGAAACGTACTAAGGATTAAATTGGCGAAGAATCGTGACATATAAAAATCCATTATGCAGGTGCATACTCTGCCATTGATTCTTCCTCTTGGATCTGAGAGTTTTAATCACTGCAGATTTTGGGAGATATGGAGGTGATCTAGACCTCTTTCCCATTTTCAAACTGCTAGACCAGTGTATATGCATCCCTTCATCATATGGTTGGCTGATTGACAAGCGAAGACACTCAAATGTTGAAGATGAAACCTTGCAAACATAAAATGCACAAGAATATTGATTCCCAAAATATCTATATCACAAGCGAAGACACTCAAATGTTGAAGACGAAACCTTGCAAACATAAAATGCACAAGAATATTGATTCCAAAAATATCTATATCATATGTTTCGTATAAAATGTGTTTTATAATATTTTACTTAAGATCAAATTTGATTAGTTTTCACAAATTCATCTATAACTAAGAAATAATATAAACCAAAAAAGCATAGTTCTCAAGATCAACCTTGCCTTTATTATCCTACAACTAAATAATAAGACTAGATATAATGATTGGCAGATGTGGGACATTAGTTCATTGTTTTAGTAGAAATGCCCCCAATTTCTCAACAATGGGTGGTAAGCTATGTTGAAAAGAAACATGGGACAATTCTTTTCCCTGATAAGGAAGTTGGCTTTGGTTCCCAAGAAAATATGTAGCGTGTCTTCCTCCACTGGTTTAGTAGCATGTCTTCCTCCAACAACTACTGAAAATGTATAATTTTATTAGGTGGGTGGGAAATGTGAACTTCCTTTTCCAAAATTGGAGGTTCGTAGAGATTGAGATGATTAACATTAACCATAGTGTGGAGGAAAAGCTGGCAAGGTAAATCTAAATGAAATGCATTCATACCAACCTACTGCAAAATAGTATAGGGACGATAGTGGATGGGATTGAGTTTATGATGTCACTTACCCTTAAAACACAATTTGTTTAGATAAAATTAGACTTTTCCACATAGGTAAACTTGTACATACACTTGATGTCTATGCTAGAAATATTTTTAGTAAGGCGAAGGAGTGTGAATAGCATCATATAGTTGGAAATGGGTGTGATCCAATTTCTAAACAAAGGAGGATTCCTCTCTAGAAATTTACTAATACTGATAGTATTAACAGGTTCTCCTGATCTAACAAATTAATCTTATATTAAATACATAATCCTTCCACTTAATTCTTTGCGAAGATTAAATCGCCAATTGCAAACACATGAAGAAAATCAATCGCACATAAACACAGTTGTTTAACAGGAAATATTAAAGCTAAAAACCCCAACTATCATATATTATGTATATCAATGGAATCATGTAAAAATCTTATACAAAGCTTAGTACATGAAGCTCTCAGTACATTCAACAATCATTACACACTGTCATGTAGAAATTTGCATATTTATGCACCAATTTCTTGCCTCCTGATAGCCTGCCTCCACTGCGCAATCCCTACTGAGGAAGACCCCTGAATGAATTCGAATTGACCTTTCCTTGACTTCGCAATCCTCATTGGCATCTCCAATGTGTGTCAGATGCATTGAATGCATCACTATAGTCACAACAGATAGTCCATCTCACCCATTCACCTATCTCTCCACCGGTTCTCCACTGGAACTGACATGCAAGTAGTTAACTGTTGTATTTGTTCAGTTTCAAGTGACTTATTAGTTGTGAATTAATTAAATAATTAATTCACTAAACTCTCACTAGTGTATCTTCAGTTAAAACTAGATACAACTAGCACAACTGAGTTTAACTCACCTAACTGAGTTAAACTAAATAACAACTCCCATAACTACTCTTCCAACTCTATCACAACTCTACCACTTCAGTTCTAACTGAGTCCTCCATGCATGAGTCACCAACCACCCTAGGAATTGTGTAATTCCTTCAACCCACTGATTTGCCAAATCTGTTTACTGAAATAAAGTGCTCTAAGAGAATAAGTTGATATTTATTATCGGATTATTATTAAGGGCTAATAATAATCGACATGCATCTATTTTTAGATTAGCGATCTATAAATAGACAATGCCCAATCTTCTAAAAATAGAATTTCATATATTTTCCCAACTTGATAAACCATCTACAAATAGCATCCTGCAACTTATAGAATATGCTCACCATGTCTAAAAATAGACATACACCTAAAAATAGCCTGCGGGCCCCACTTAGTGAAGGTGCTTAATTTTCTCTAAGCTCGTCATCTTGTTGAATCTTAACACTCCCTCTCAACAAGATAGGGATTATCCTTCACCTCGATCCTGCCTCTATGGTATTCAAATTTTCTCCTGCTGAGCACCTTCATCAGAATATCTGCATCCTGATCTTCCATAGGAATGTACTGAAGCAACATGATCTTCTGCTGCACACAATCTCTAATATGATGATACCGAATATCTATATGCTTAGATCTATCATTAAACACAATATTAATCGAGAGTTTAATGCAAATCTGACTATCACAATGTATCATTGTAGGATCTAAATGAGAACCGAACAAATTGGCTAGGATCTTCCTCATCCAGATAGCCTCACATACAGCTTAACTTGCTACCATGTATTCTACTTCCATTGAACAAAGTGCCATAGATATTTGTTTCCCGTTGTACCAGGAAAATGTTGTAGATCCAATACTGAAAACCCCTCCTGATGTCCTCTTTCTGTCCGTTGGACTACCTTCCCAATCTACATCCGTGAAGCCATGCAACTTCACCTCATCCGTCTGTCTGTACTATAAGCCATACTCAGATGTACCCCTGAGATACCTTAGGACATTCTTGCCTACCTTACAAAATAGCTTGGTAGGCTTAACCATCACTTCACTAAGCTATTTCACCGCATAGCATATGTCTGGTCCTCTATTAACTAAATACATGAGAAAACCAACCAATTGTCAATAAACAGTGGCATCCACTACCTCTGCCGATGTAGCATCCTCTTTCCTCAAATTTCCTGGAAGAGGAGTATCCATGGGCTTGCAGTCCTCCATGTGAAACTTACCAAGTATCTCTTGAGCATACTTGCCTTGAGACACAAATAGTGCACCATCTCCCTGCCATATTTCCAATCTAAGGAAATAATGAGGGAGGCCCACATCCTTCATCTCAAACTCCTTTGCAAGATCTGCCTTGCATGAGTGTATCAACTTCTCATCACCCATTAGTATTAAATCATCAACATAAATAACAATGACTAAAACATTCCCCTCCACCACAATTTGGTACAAGTTTGCATCCGCCTCACTCTTGGTGAAGCCAAGTCCAGTGAAATAGTTGTCGATCCGAGTGTACCAAGCACGTGCTGCTTGCTTCAACCCATAAAAAGCTCTTTTTAGTCTGCACACATGCGACTCGCTGTTGAAGATCTCAAATCCTTCAGGCGGCTCAATGTACACTTCTTCCTCAATGATCCCATTAAGGAACACAGTCTTCACATCCATCTGATGAATGTGCCAACCCATTTGTGTTGAGAGAGCAAGGATTGTCCTTATGGAAGAACACCGTGTGACAGGTGCAAAGGTTTCTTCATAATCACTCCCCTCGATCTGTGAGCAGCCTCGGGAAAAAAATATTGCCTTATATTTCTCAAAGCTCCCATTAGCAACTTGCTTTACCTTGTAGATCCATTTTGAACCTACCACTGATTTAACCACCGGCCTTGGAATAATCTCCCAAGCACCTTTTCTGACAATGGAGTCATAATCCTCCACCATGGAATCTACCCATGTGTGCTCCTATGCTAATTATTTAAAATAACATGGCTATGTCATGATCCACTTACTCATAAGAGCCATGTATCCAATAAATTGGTCAGGTGACTGTCTTTGTCTACGCTGTGATGTAGGGACTCCTACATTTTGTGGTGCATCAAGCTTCAGTCTCTCAGCTTCTATGGTACGCTTTCTGCCTATTCTGATGTTTGGTTCTGCATGAGTGGACTCCTCCACTCCATGAATCTCCTCCTGTGGTTGATCCGCATCTAGAGGCTCATCTTTGGGAGCAAGTAGCTCCTCCTATGCATGCAAGTGTAGCTCCCTCTCAAGCGACAACTTCATGGCCTTCACCTCATTGAATTTTATATCCCGTTGCACCACAATCATCCAACCGTTTGGAAAATACACACAGTAATTATGGGGTGTTTCTTTGTACCCCACAAATATCCCAACTTTTGCAATCGGCTCCAACTTCTTCCTGGCATCCTTTGTCACATGAATGTAAACAGATGAGCCAAAAGTCTTCAAATGAGAAATATCAGGCTTCTTACCAGTAAAAGCTTCTTCAGGTGTACTCATGCCAAGTACTCTATGAGGAAAATGGTTTTGCACATAAACTACAGTGTTGCATGCTTCCACCTACAAGTGCATCAATAGGCCCTGGTCTTACAACATAGCTCGTGAAGCACCCACAATCATTCTTTTCTTCCTCTCTATGACCCCATTATGCTATGGGTTATGGGGCGCTATGAGTTCTCTTCTAATTCCTTCTTTTCTACAGAAGTCTTTTAATTCGTTAGAGATATATTCACCACCATTATTGCTACGCAGAGCCTTCACTTGCTTCCCCAACTCCTTCTCTACCAATGCTTTAAACTTACAGAACTTTGAGAATGTTTCACTCTTCTTTTGCATGAAGAAGATCCAACATCTACGAGAATATTCATCAAGAAATATAACATAATACCTGTGTTTTGATGTTTAAGCAATTGAGAAAGGTCCACACATGTCTGTGTGAATTCTCTCCAGGATCACCGAAGCACGATTCTCCTTCTCATGAAAGGTGGTATTCACAAACTTACCCATAGTACATCCCTTGCACTGATATGACTGCACAAGAGTACCCTTGGGAAGTCCAGTAGAAATTTTCCGCAATATCTTCAAGGTGCCATGGTGAAGATGGCCCAATCTCCTGTGCCATAATGTGCCCTCATCCCGTCTCACCACTTCTTCTGCTTTTCCCATCATTGCAGTGCGACCATATACCTCTAGATTGTAGAGATTCTTAACTTGAATCCATATCCTCTTGGTTTGACCCATTGTTTTATGTCACTGGAAAGCTTTTCCCTCGCTGAAAAAAACCTCATAACCTCTGTCCTGCAACATAGTGACCAAGACCAAGTTCTTATTTAGACCTGGACCATGCATAACATCTTTCAACATAAATGGTTCACCTGACTCCCTCTCAAAGGTAATGGTTCCAATGCCAATCGCACTGTATCGACCCTCATTTCCCATCTCTATATGCATTTGGAGATCCTTCTCCTCCAAGTCACTAAACATCTCCTGGTCTCCTGTCATATTGAAGGAAGCACCACTATCAAGATACCACACCGATCCCATTGCGCTTGAAACCAAGCATGCGATCAAAGAGAAATAAATTTCAAATTGCGAGGCTAAGGCCTCACCCACTGCAGCTCCAGTAGCCTTCTTGTTCTTCTTTTTCTATGGGCAGTTAGTGGCGAGATGCCCATGTTCGTGAAAGTGAAAACACTTCACCTTGGACAAATCTAACTTCTTCCCTTTATCCTCGGATTTTGGATGGGACTTCTTCCCCTTCCCTTTCATTTCTTTGGCAGCCAAAGTGCAATTCTCTTCATCATCATTCTTTGATGAAGAGCCATCTTTGGTATTCCGCCTTATCTCCTCCTGCACAAGATCTGACCAAAGTCGCTCCCAATCCGGAAGTTTCTCCCGTCCATTGACAGAGTCTTCATAGCTGTGCCAACTCTTCGAAAGACTAAGGAGAGCCAATCTCACCAAGTCATCATCCGCAACTATAATTCCTACACTCCCCAGCTCATCCGTACATTGGAAAAACTTCGTGAGATATTTTGGAATACTGTCGCCCTTCTCTATTTTGATTTTTCTGAGCTTATCTTTCAGCGCCAACTTCCTACGGTCGCTACCGCTTTGGAAAAGATCTGTCAAAGCCTTCCACATTTCAAATGGAGTGGCTTTCTTGTAAAGGATTGACCCAATATGGTCTTTCACACCTTCCAACATAATTCTTCTTGTCTTCCCTACCTTCTTTTTCCATGCGTCAAGTAATGCAACATCGCTAGAAGTAGGCTTAGGAACATCACTATCGATGAACTCCTTCAGTCCATTATATTCAAGCACCACCTCCATCCTGTCCTTCCAGGCTATGTAGTTCAAGCTACCCTCAGGGGCATACTCCAACCACAACCCATTAAGAGCCATTTCAATGAATACTCAACTGTCACACCAAGAAATTTCTGTAGAAAATTCGAATTTTCCACTAGCACAAAACTCAACACTGCTTCACTATTGCAATCTCTAGTGATTAACAATGCTCTGATACCATGTAGAAATTTATTAATACTGATAGTATTACCATATTCTCATGATCTAAAAAATTAATATTATGTTAAATACAAAATCCTTCCACTTAATTCTTTGGGGAAATTAAATCACCAATTGCAAACACATGAATAAAATCAATCACACATAAACACAGTTGTCTAATGGGAAAGCTTAAAGCTAAAAACCCCAACTATCATATATTATTTATATCAATGGAATCATGTAAAAATATCATACAAAGCTTAGTACATCAAGCTCTCAGTACAATCAACAATCATTACACACTGTCATACAGAAATTTGCATATCTATGCACCAATTTCTTGCCTCCTGATAGCCTACCTCCACTACGCAATCCCTGCTGAAAAAGGCCCCTGAATTAATTCTAATTGGCCTTGAATTGAATGCGCAATCCTCATTGGAATCTCCAATGTGTGTCAGATGCATTGAATGCATCACTATAGTCACAATAGATAGTCCATCTCACCCTTTCACCTATCTCTCCACTAGGTCTCCACTGGAACTGACATGCAAGCAGTAAACTGCTGTATTTGTTCAGTTGCAAGTGAGTTATTAGTTGTGAATTAATTAAATAATTAATTCACTAAACTCTCACTAGTGTATCTTCAGTTAGAACTAGATACAACTAGCACAACTGAGTTTAACCAACTTAACTGAGTTAAACTAAATAACAACTCCCATAACTACTCTTCCAACTCTATCACAACTCTACCACTTCAGTTCTAACTGAGTCCTCCATGCATGAGTCACCAACCACCCTAGGAATTGCGTAATTCCTTCAGCCCACTGATTTTCCAAATCTCTTCACTAAAATAAAGTGCTCCAAGAGGATAAGTTGATGTTTATTGTCGGATTATTATTAAGGGCTAATAATAATCGACATGCATCTATTTTTAGATTAGCTATCTATAAATAGACTTCGCCCAATCTTCTAAAAATAGAATTTCTTTTATTTTTCCAACTTGATCAACCATCTACAAATAGTATCTTGCAACTTATAGAATATGTTCACCATGTCTAAAAATAGACATACACCTAAAAATAGTCTGCGGGCCCCACTTAGTGAAGGTGCTTAATTTTCACTAAGCTCATCATCTTGTTGAATCTCAACATCCTCGTGCTACTTCTTGCGTTGGTTATGCGAGACATATGGAGGAAGAGAGTTGGGAGTATTGTATGGGGCCAACCATTGGTAACCATAACAACTTGATTATAATTGTGTTGTAGTATATGCAAATATGAATCACACTATTTTTTTTTTTTGTAGTGAACAGAAATGCCTTGTAACAGGCTACAATTTATTACTTAGGTATGAACATTTGGTTTTTATCCTGGAGTGATTTATATCAAGCTTAGGGGTTGTGAAGATCATCAAATACTTGGGAATGGATGCAAGAAAAATTCTAAACAAAGAAATATGCCTTGTGTTTCTTCTTGTGCTGGTGATGGGATACAACTAGAGGAAGAGATATGGGAATCTTGTAAGGGCCAACCACTAGTAACCATAATAGCCTAATTATAACTGTGCTTTAGAACATGTAAATAAGAATCCCACTATTTATTTTTGGTTTAGAAACACATTGGGCTTGTATCAGACTGCAATTTATTACTTTGGTCTACCCATTTACTCGTTTGAAAATGAAAGGAAGTAGATAAATGAAGCTGACAACCCAAAAAATTTTGAATTATCTTCTCATAGGTGTTGAGTAAGGTGCTTTGGCTGGCTATGCTAGCTATTAAAATTTAGATAATATGTAAAATACTATTATGTTAGTAATCTCAGTTCTTGAAGAAAACAAATATCATATCATAGGTGTTGGATAACGTTATCTAATAAGAAATATTCTTCCTTTGCTAGGATTTTTTCTCACGTTGCAGGATATCAAGAAAATTTCCATGAGAAAAGTTTCCAAGTCTTGAGGATTGGAAATATGTTACTAATAGAAAACAAAGTGAGCCTCAAATTTATATCAGAAGCTAATGTAGTGAAAATCCATCTAGACGTTGCAATGGGTCCAAGTAGAGAGAGTTTCACCATGTATGTTAGAACCTTCATTAACTCTTGTGGCAGTGAATCCTCTGCTAGTAGCCAGGGGCAAGAGGCCTCGACAAAATATATTACCTTCATCTTTTGAATTAGGATGATTGTTTGCTACAATAATCTTAATATGGGATGAACTTTGTGGGGTCAATATTACTGTAAACTCTGGAGCATTGTAATTGCAGTTAGCTTTATATTTTATTTTTTTAAGAAACACATTAATGGGTGTTAATTTATTTTTATTACTGCCATCCGAATTTGCTTGTAATGTGCATTTTAAAGTCTTATTCAGTGCTTTTTTTCCCTCCTATATTTTTTATTTTTTTAATTTATTTTTTTATTTTTTTGGTTTCTTGATTCATGTTATATTGAGATGTAGCATGGTATAAAAAATGCCTTGTATTGTTCCCATCATACTGGCTTTTTTTTATAGTTCCTTATGATCAATATATGGAGTCAATGAAAATTAATTTCTCAGTTGGAATGAGATTCAATATGGAGTTAATTAGTAGTTGTATTATGATGCAAGAGATATGAGATACATATACACATGTTTTAGATTGAAAATTCATAAATGTATGTTGGTAATTAGTCCATATATTCAATAGTTGATAATGGAACCTTATCAAAAAAACAATAAGGAAGGATTTCACCGTTGATATTGTTTTACATGCCTTTCACCGTTGATATTTTTTTACATGCTTGATTGTCCCAATTCTCTCTTTCCTCCATTGTTTCTTGAAGAGAGTGGATGGAACAACTTCTCATCAAGTTTTGAATCTCATGGCAGCTATGTTTGGTGGAATCATTGGGCAGGAGGTTGTGAAAGCCTATTATGGAAAGTTTCATCCACTTTTGAATGTTTTATTTCTTTGGCAACCTAATTACCCTTTTTATATATTTCTCTTAAATACAAATTGAATTTTACCCTTTTATATAGATAAGGAAGGGCATGGTAGCAGAGCATTCAATTATTTGTTTTCTTATATTGATTTCTATATTCCTTCTTGTGCATTTATTCTATTTAAATTCATTGGAATATGTTCCTATAGAATCCCTTGGGCCAGAGGATGTGATACTTTTGAATAGATGTTAAGATGCCAAAATTTATATATTTGGAAAAGAGGTGCAAAAAAAAGTTGGAAGATGTAACATTTTTTGTTGTGGGGGATGGTGCCCTTAGGCGTGAGCTTCTAAATAACTTAGCCTCATGGGAGCCAGGGAAAGAAAACTATAATAGGTGATTGACATTATTGAGAAGAGCAAGTATAGATAGACTAACACCACAATTATAACATAGAAGCCATTGTTTTACATGCAAAATATTTTTCTTGTGTTGGCTCTGACACAAGGCTCACCCCTACCAATTCAAGCATCTGTGAGACATCATTATCATCATTAACACCATTAATTTTACTTGAACCACTGAATTCACATTGGCTTCATGCATAATGCTAAAAAATTAATAAGATGCACCACTGTTAATGTAAGTAAATGGTTGGCTGCTTGAGAGACTCATGCATTTATTACCATTTGAAAAGCGAGTAAACAATGTTGAAGGCATAGTACTGGGAGTTGGTTTAGAGGACAGATCAAATGAATGAAGTGAAGAACTATAAAGGGAATCATCTACGTTCAGTTATTCTTTAGTTTGCTACGAAAATGAGGGCTTAAACTCAAGCTTCTGCAACTGTTTTTGTTTTGTCAGATTCTAGGGTTACCTTTGCTTCTTCTTCTTCTTCAAGTACCCACTTCTCACGGATCGGATTCTGTAGTTTGAAGGCCTATTGATTCCCGAGATTTCAAAATTTTCGGATGATGATTCAATTTAGGATTTAGGAGTTGGACGATAAGAAATTTTCATTCTAATTTCAACAGATGATGAATTTTCTAACCAATGAAATTTTTGATTTCTAATTCTGAGCTCGATTCTGAAATTTATGATGTTGATGATTCCTCTAGCCCAACTTCAATCCTAACAGATATACGCTTCCTCGAGGGTTGCTCGTAAGCTCCCAGACTCCACCAGAGATATTATGAGATCTTGTCCCCTCAAGGAATCATCTTAATAGAGCTCAGAAAATTTTCCAAAATACAGTTTCATGAATGGCAGAGAAAATGTTAGAATCATTTTGAAAATATTTTTTTTGTTCATTTTTTGGAGTCAAATTGTTATTCTCTAGTATATAACCTGCAGGTTGGCAGGAAAAGGGTTGCAGGGATTAAAGACCATCCCCACAAATGAGTAGGGGAGCTAAACAAATGAATATGGCTATGTCAAATGCTAATGGTAACTTATTGCATATGAGCGTGGTGAATGTAATCCACCATCAAGCATATGAAAACAGAAAAATGGAAAAGGTTGAGAAGGTTGAGTAGTAGTTGGTGATGATAACCCCAAAGAAAAAGAATTATGCCTTCCCACCTCATCTCCCGCAGCCAATGCAGTATGAGTCATTAGCTTCTTAAGTTCCACTCTTTTTCCCTGGAATGGAATGTAGTGCCTCCTCACAGCTTCATTTGTATATTTCTAGAGAGTTAGTTAGGTAGTTAACTTAAATTAAGGATGCAGTAGATGAATGGTGTAAAACATTTCAATCCACTAACATTTGATCTGATGGCACAGAAAATACAACGTGGAAGATGGGGGAGCTGTTTTCGAAGAGGAAAATGTTACAGCATAATAAAAGCATGATCAAAATGAAACAACGATTAATCCTCACATTTTAAATGGATACGCTCTGAAATCATGACAAAAAAATTGCATCTTTTATATGCGGTTTGGTTGGTGCTTCCATCTTCCCTTGTGATGCTCTATGTCATGATGACGACTTACTGACATAATAATTTACACATAGGGTGTTCTTCCCTGCCACCCTATAGGATTTAATCTATTTTCCACGATGAGAAGTCTGACCTATGACAGTGATGTTTAACTGATCCATTTCAAAGAACATTATGGAAGAGGCTATAACTGTGAAGGAATGGGTTTGATGTGATCCACCCTCTGGACCTCCTCCGACAAGTTTTCGTCTCTGGTTCCTCCTCTCATCTCCGCCTCTCCATTCCATTGCATCACATACGATTCGACATGCCCCAAAATATACATCATTCATCATACCAACACACCATGGACAGGCATGGAAATACAGATGAGGAATTTTCTAGCACCTCCACCTTGCTCACCACTGCAACCACAACATTTGATCATATTTTCAGTAATATTTACAATCATATTCTGAGTCATATTTACAATCATATTTCAGAGTACTTTTCTTGAGCTAGAGATTGTAGAGAAATTTTAGGTAAATTTGATTATCATATTTCACACTGAGCTTGACTGTGCAAAGGAATTAATGGATCTCAATTATAGTGGGAAATGGTATTTTAGATAAAATTTACTGGGAAAAACATTCAGAACAAAAAAAATACATAAAAATTTTCACATTGAGTGAAAAATATTTGTAGAAATCTCATGAAATAATGTATATATGCTAAAATAAAAAAGACTTGAAAATGATCTCTTAATATACCTTGGAATAACACATACTATTCTTTTATGAAAGTTGAATTTGGTGTTTATTAAGTAATGGTAATTCTTAGTTAAATCCACAGCACAATAAAACACCACGAAGTGAGTATTGGAAGTTTTATAGTAGTTTACAGTTATTAAATATTTATCAATAATTTTGGATGATGATCAACCTCATTCTAGTGTTATTATTAGGAAAAGCAACTTTGAAGAAAAAAAATTTCTTTTTAAATTCGTAATTCACTAGTATTTATTTCAAGAAATCAATATTATACATTGAACTATTTAGGTTTTGTAATATTATGATTTTATATTAATGTTTTTAATATTAAATTTAATATTAAGGTTATAATTAAAATTGAAATTTACATAATTAGTTGAATATTCAATTTATTTTTATTAATATTAAAATCCTAATATTAAAACCCAATAATAATTCTTAATATTAATATTACAATTATATACTAATTAATGCTAATGTTTTAATACTAATATACTAATATTACTATATTATAATTGAAATAAAATAGTACTAAATTTTAATTATTATAAATATATATTAATTATTGTTAATATTATGTTTGTGGTAGCCCATTGTAACTCCACTCCATAGCTCCATTGAGTGGAAGGCAAAGCCATTTTGAAATTTAGAACACTGGTGTAAGCCCTACACCCACTGGAGGTGAGAAGTGGTAGAACTACCCACTGTAAATGTGCAGCAAATGTTATCATTTTTGCAGGCCATGTAGACCCCGATATCATTATGTATGCATTAGAGGTTGTATATCATATCGAGCAAAAGAGAGATTGATAGAGGTTAGAGAGTTAGTTAGGTAGTTAGCTTGAAGGAGGTTTTAGATGAATGGTATAAAACATTTCAATCGTCTAAAATTTGATTTGATGGCGTAGAGAGGTACACCATGGAAGGTGGGAGAGTTGTTTTCAAAGAAGAACACCTTACATCGTAATTTATTGAGAAAAATACCTAATAAAGTTTCCCACATTGGCTAAGATATCTATTTGTGTCAAATGAATGGGTAGTTTTAGAAGCCTTACCAAGACTAAAGTTTCCAGAGTCGTCATAAAAGGAGGATTAAAATAAAGGAACCATGGTTTAAATCAGAGAACATAGCTACCCCAAAAATAGGGTCCTTGATAAAAAAACCTTTTTTCAGTATTCTATATTTGTGAATAGCATAATAAATAATCCTTTTGAACAAAAACACAACTTTGTATTATGAGACTATTTCTAGTGCACCCATTCCTATAAGCAAATGTCAATGGCCAGAAACCATTAAAATGACAAATAATCACCTTCCATTCATAATATGCAGCCAAGAAACTAGATATAAGGTTATCCACTTCAAGAGAGGGGGTTTCCAATCCTTGATTCACAATAAATACTAGCCCTAAGAGATCTTTGGGGTTTGGAGGTGAAATTCCTAGCTTCAGGAAATACCTAAATAATTTGGGTTAGGAGGAGGAGTATGGACCCCAAAATTTGGCTCCAACTCTTAATATTTATATTATATAGATGAAGGCATCCTTTTCTATGTGATATCGTTGAGGGATTTTAGACACTGAAGCTTCCTACCTCCATGTCAGAGTCAAATATAGTTATATGGGATTCCCATCTAATCATGTGTCTTGGCTATGAGTAAGGAGACAATATATATAGCTTTGAGCTGTAGACAGAAGGAACCCCCTGATATTTTTCACAAAAACATAGTAAAATTTTCCATATCTAGGGTGATATGAAAGATCCCAACATTTGAACGATCCCCAATGGAAGAAGTTGAGTTTGTATTCATTCATATCGTACCCATTTTAACTTCTTTTGTTGATGTTGTAATTCCATAATATTTGTATCACTCCTTATGTGACAACACCAACCATGGTTTCCCTCATGAAGTGATACATACATACATACATACATACATACATAGATACATATATATATATATATATATATATATATATATATATATATATATATATATAGACACACACACACACACACACACACACACACACACACACACACACATATATATATATACAGAAAAAAGAATGGGTTGAGTCAAGGGACAAAGATTCTAGAACTGAGGAGGTTTCTTTCTCGGGATATTCAAGGTTTCCTTGTTTTAGGAAATACAAATAGTTTCAATAGCCATTAAAGGTTGGTTGGTGTGTTTTTAATGACTTGGTTGTGAATTAAATTGGGATGCAAGAGAAGTATGTAGACCCATGCGACCTTGGAAAATATTACAAGGTAGAGAGGACAAAGAAATTATTGGAAATGTATTGCGCTGACAGCAAGAGAAATATTAGAAAAGAGAAGGTGGAGAAAAGTATAGGGGGGACTCTTAGGATCATTTTTATCATCATTCAACATTCACCAGTAGAGCAGGAGGAACAACATATGAGACTTATAGGAAGAAAATAAAGTCAGTGATATAAGTCTGGTTGGAAATATTGGTAGGAATAAGATCTCTCCTGGTGAGGAACAATGGCCTCTCAATTGCATGTATAGCCAGAGGGTGGATATGGTCTTTCTCTAGATTCCCTTAATGGCTATGGTGGAAGGTTGTTCCTTTGATTCATGAAAGGAGGATCTCTGGAGACTTTCTTGTAGTTTTCTTTTACTATATATTTTGGATTCCCCAAGGTGGGTGGAACCACTATGTTTTGTTTGAAGGGCGGAGACTTGTTTCTCTAGACTCCCTTGACATTATTCACTGGAGGGAACAAGCCTCTAGATTCCATTTTTGGTTTGATTGACTATCATTGGGTAAATGGAGGGTGAAGGTTGTTAGCCTCTGGATTCCTTGTACATTTGGTAAATGCTAATTAGTTGGTTGGTGGAGGAAGCAGGCCTCTAGAGTCCCTATTTCAGCTGGCAGCGAATGTTTTATTCACTTTAGAAATACCCCTCAGTCTCTAGAATCTGGATCGGTAGTGACAACTGCAAGTGAAGACTAGCTTCTGTTGCCTAAAATTTGGGTGGAGAGTCCTTGTCTCGGACTCATTTGTCCATACTTCTAAGATAATCGATCTTATTATACCTATGATATTAATGAATGTAGGTTTGCTTCAGGTTTTGGAACAATGGCATTATTATGCAATTGTTGTCTGTACTTATCACAAGAAATTTGGCTTGGGAAAAATAATTATGATTAACTACAACAGTATAATTCCTGATATAATGAATGAATTGATAAATATAAAATCATGCCACTTTGTGAAATACAGACAAATGATTTTATATGGTTTATGGGAATATTTATTTCATATTGAACATCATTGCCCCAAGTCCTTGAAAACCCATTTTAATGGTTGTATGGAATCTATTAATGTCCACCTGTGAATCGTGGTTACAATGAGTATATATATATATTCGAGTCAAACCGTAGTGTCGAATTCATGGCATTGTGGGTGATATTGTCAAAACCAGGGCATGGCATATTTTCTCACTTGACCCATGGATGCAAAAGAATATCCTAGAGGCTCGTAGGTGGTCCAGTTAACAAATTAAAGAAAATATACACATATTATGAGTCAAATGAGTTGTTGGAGTGATAGGACTAGGGTGATGTGTCCTAAAAGTCCCACCCCATATGGATGAAAAGGATTAGTTGGACGGAATCATGAGAGTGACAAGGCTGAGATGTTGTTTACTAGTGGTCACATCCTGGAGGCATGAGTGTAGCTAGCAAGGGGAATTACCAAGGAGGTGTGTCCCAGAGGTCCCACCCTAGAGGTGCACAGGAGGACAATGGAGGAGAGCATCAAGATGATGTTGTGGGACAGTACCGAGGAGGATGTTGGAGGAATGGGCCCTAGTTGTCTTCATGTGCTGGTTAAAAATACCTGCAAGCAGTTTTGGAAAAATAGAAATTGACTTCGTCGACACCCCCTGTAGTGGTTTCAGAAAAGGCGATAGAGGGTGTTAGATTGAATATGAGTTGTCAATATAGAAATTAGAGGTTTATTATCTCCACCTATTTTGAGGAGTGACCTCCTCATAAAAATCGTGCACTTTACCCTGTCATAGTTTCTTATGATGACTTAGATTTTCAAACATGCGAGATCCACCTAGAAATTACACGTCTTTTATGTGATGGCGGGGACCACTAGGTTACAACGGGGAAAAGTCAAAAATTAATATAGGCATAAGGTAGGTAGACGGTGGGGACTGCCAAAGTTAGCGGCAAGGTGTAGTCTAAATATATATTCATACATATAATAAATAATATAGATACATTTATATATAATAGTAATATAAATATTTAATATATATATATATATATATATATATCGAGAGAGAGAGAGAGAGAGAGCGAGAGAGCGAATTATCCCATTCTTCTAATACTACCATAGGAGTGGTATTAGTAGTAGCCACCCCACCGGGGTAAGTTGGGTGTTGTTATAGATGGTATCAAAGCATTGAGGTTCAACACTTGGGCTAGATGGGTTGTATCATGAGCAAGTGGGGATAGAATTACCCTAGGGAGAATTTCACATTACTTTTTAGAAAAATTACTCAACAAATGTTCAGGTGTTAAAATATGGTTTAAATAACTTAACGACATGCATGATTGGAGTATTGACATTATGATTTACTTAAGTATAAAAAATAAAAATAAATGATGTATTACACTATCATGAACAGACTAATAGTTGTGATTAGTAGTTAAAACATTAGCGAATTCTGTAGGTTGGTATATTCCAGTTAATGATTTGTTGATAAGCGTGTGATAATGTGGACTGTTTCATTGCAGAAAGTATGATACAAAAAAATCTATATGAGCATGACCATGGGCATATTGTTTTTTATTTATTAATTATGCACTAACAATTGATATTGCTTGATATATAAAATATTGAGTATCATGTGCATATTAACATGGTTCTTTTGTCATAGTAGAGATATCCATGGAAACTCCATGAATGCAAGGTTCATGGTCATGATTGTTCTTATTTATTTATCACATGAAGTATCTAACAATGTGTGTGATTGAGAACAAATAAAAAGAAACATAAAATGGAGAAAAAGACAAAAATGAGGACTAAAATGGGGCAATATATTTTTGATCAGTCATAAGATGGAAGTGAAAATGTCAAGGCCAATGAAGAAAAGAGGTCAGTTGACCAAGAGGGAGGGGATCACTCTCCAAATTGGATGGATACTCTGAGAAGCATAAGGTCTGAAGTTAGAAGCTTCAAGGGAGATAATGAGAGACTAGTCAAATGTCAAGAGAGACAAACACAGATAATGCATTCATCCTTCAAAGTCTCTCATACATACAAATATAAAGGTAGTCTATGATGAAGGCTAATCATAGATATAAGAGGAGCCCTCAAGAGTCATAGGAGAAAAAAAATGGAGTATATGGTAGTAGGTCCAAGAAGAGGAAAATGTAGGAAAGTAAAGATACTATGTAAAGACATGCACCATTGAGCACCCCAATAGGAAGGACCAACACTTATGTGCATCACTCTAGTAGCCCATCTAGTTCTGCTGCTAGGAGACACCACCATCTCTCTCATAATCATATTCATCATCATTAGGAAATAAAGTAAAATTATTACATGCCTGAGGAATCAAGAAAGCCAAGGCACTTGTATTTGATGGGGTTGTGAATAAATGAGAAGATTCATAAGCATGGTTGCTTGATATGAAGAAAATTTTAAGAATTCATGATATTCTAAAAATATGAAAACCAATATTCCCACCTAAAACTTGAAAGGAAAAGAAGAAATATGGTGGGAATATTTGAAAAGTGTTAGAGGCATTGTTGAGAAGGAGTTCAAGTTGAGTGAGTTTTAAAATATCTTCAAAGAGCAATATTTTTCTAAGTGCTACTATGATCAGAAAAAAAAGAGTTCTATGAACTTAATATGGGAAAAATGACAGATGATGAGTATGTCACTAAGTTCTTGGAAATATCGAGGTATGTGCCATATCTTAGGGATGAGAAATCCAAGATTCAAAGATTCATTAATGGGTTTGATATGGCATTTAGATACATAATTGAGATGTTATAACCCTAAACTTTGAAGGATGTGATTAAGAAGATGAAACACTACTATGAATATGAAAAATGTACACCATAAATTAAAAGTAAATGAAAGGAAAGGAATAGTGCTGGAAATAAGAAGAATTTACCTAAGAAAAAATTATAAAAGAGGGAAGGTAGGCATCCAACCCTGAAAATCAATCTCAGCAGGAAGTTAATATTGCTGCTAAGAGAAATATGCAGCAACCAACATCAGAGCAGGGGAAGTTTGAAGGCAGGGAGAAATTAAAGTGCTGGACATGTGGTGAAAATCACATGAAAAGAGTCTTTCCATAGTAGAGAAATTTTGGACAAAAGATTTAAAATGTCTAGGAGGTTCACACAGTGTGTGATCTAGCTCAGAGCTTGCCCAAAATTTATGCAGCTATAGACAACCTCCAAATAGACCACCATGCATTCATAATTGAGATGGAAGGTAAGTCTTGTTATCACAATGTTTATATTATAATTGGTCCTAGTTATAACAATATCTATTTCAAACCAGAGCTTCTTGAAATATGTAATTTTTTCAAGGAATTGCATGAAGAACCATGGCTGGTTAAATTGGAAACTAGAGAATAAGGAAGTATTCACCATTGGTTAAGTCATGTGCATTTGAGCTCTGTGGCATGCACACCACAACTCATTTGAATTTATTTCCATTGGGTGCATACAACATATTGTTGGGCATGGATTGGTTGTACATGCATAGGACCAAAGTAGACTATTTTGAATAGGAAATTTAATGCTTATATGAGAAAGGAAAAAGAAGGGTTTTGTAAGATAGGAGAAAACCTACTTTAGTAAGGTTGATTTTAGATATGCAAGACAAGTGCAGAAGAAGAAAGGGATGTATGTTGTTTGCAATGAAAGTCTTAAGTAATGTGAATGCTGATAGTGATGTTGAGAATCAGGAAAGTGAATTACTGAAAAGGTACCTAGTTGTGCATGTAGGTTTTATCCCTGTAAAAAAATTACCTGCAAATGAATTCTTAAAATAAAAAAGTATACAATGGAGATAACATAAAACAATAAACACAAATATTTTCCCCTAGATCCCAAAACCAGGATTACCATATTATTTTTTCATTATATTCCTTTCAATGTTACAATACATATATACATGTTGAAGCTCCGTTGACAAGATATACAAAATACCATGGGAAGAAAGCCATCATGCCCAAAACCATCTGCCAAACCCATGCCCAAAACCATGCATAGGTCCACACACCATATTTTGGTCCGCCCAACTATTATTGGGTGCACATAAAAAAAATCTTAAAGGGTGTTGCGCCCAACTTAACATACAACGCGTGGGTCTAGTCATGGAAAGAATATAACACATAATCAAAACTCTCCCACTTATTGAAGTTTCTTTCCTCACAGAGGGTCACAAGAGAGCTTAGTCATTGGTCTAGCCCTGTAATAGCCATTGTTTCTCTACACCAAGAAAAATTCTCAGTGCTCACAAAATTCATCAATGCATCTGCAACATTCTTCAAAGTGTCCACCATTACCAGCAACACCATTTTTTCTTCAACCATATCCCTCACAAAGTGATGTTGAACATCAATTTTATTTGTATTTTAGTGATAATTAGGGTTATTTTCCAAGAAAAAATCGCTTTGGATTTCATGGTTTATCCTTATAGCTCGATGTACCAACCCCATACTTAAAAACAATCTCTCCAACCTAACTGCTTCCTTTCTTACATGAATGGCTGCCATGTATTCAACATTGATAGTTGATAGTGGCACTACAAACTTCCTCTTTCTCATCCAACTGGCTTGCTCTTCCAAATAGGTTAAATGCATAACCACTTGTAGATCTTCTTCAATCTAAATGTCTAACCTAGTCTACATCAAAAAATCCATGGATGTCCAAAAACTTGTCTAATACAGATGTTGGGGGGAGGTCCCTAAGATCTAAAAAATTGAAATGGGTCTTGGGAAGGGAACCCCCATTTTGAATAAGAAATTTGAAATGACATAAAAAGGTGAGAAATCACACTGTAAATAAAACCACAAAGAAATTTTGTATTAAAATAATGAATAATTATAAAAGCTACATTGTGGTGGAAAATCTGTCCTTTTACAAAATGTGACTTGTTACTTATAGTATTTTTTAGTTAAATAAAACAGGTAAATTCCATGGGTTCGTAAATACCATGGGTGAATGAATACCATGGGTGAATGAATACCATGGGTATATGTCACTTACAATACCATGGGTGATGACTACCATGGGTGGATGTCATTTACAATACCATGGGTGTGTGCCACTTTCCATTAAGATAAATCCTCCCTACTTAAGAATAAATGGTCTCCATTGTGTGAAGTTCCCTCTTGAGAAAAATTTGTTGAATATGAAGAGCCACTAAAGAGAAGACTTTTCTGTGGTTAACCCATAGTTGTAATGAGGTAAGATTTGAGGATAGAGATACCTTGTAATACTTGTGACCAACTCTGATACTAATAGTGTGTAGCCTAGAAAATGGGCTTTGATGAAGTGTAGGTTTTTGGATGACCCATAACCATGACAATTGAAGATCTGAGGATAGGGATACCCTATAATTCTTCTAACCAGCTATGCTTCTAACAGTGTGCAACCTAACTATTAGACTTCGATGACAAGGATTTTGTGTAGTTGACCCATAACCGTGATGTTCTATGTTGATCTAGTAACAAGTTCCTGCATAGCTTGGGGTGGGAGGGTATGTATCCAAAAAACCCAAGTCAGATGCTTCTATGCTGAAATAGATGAATTTGAATTAGGTGCCTACTAAAGCGAGGTGGGAGGGCACGTCTCCAAAGGGAACCCACTCTGAATGCTACTCTAGATATAAAATCAGATTTAAAATGGGGATAAATTGGTCAATATAATTCAAAATATTCATTATAACCTTTTTTTGGAAATATAATGAACATTCTAAATCTTCATATGTGATTGAAATCCCTATCTGGATACTCTGGAAACCCATATTTGTGTTGCAACTGTCATGTTGTCACAAAAGTTCTGAAAAAAAATAGCTGATTTTAAATCAACAATATCTCCCTCATTCGGACTCCGATTCAGCTGATTTATTTTTTGAATTTGGGAGAATTTTCCAAAGTAGCTTATATATGTCATCAATTTTCTAAAATTCCACACAAAAAATGAAAACAATTATAGGAAAGCCAACGTCCGTGAATTTATATCAGAAAAACATTCTACAACACAACTGATTTTAAATCAGCGATATCTCCCTCATATGGACTCTGATTTGCCTAATTTGTTTTTATGAATTTTGGTTTTTTCGCAAGAAATATAGATATCATATTTTTTTGTAATTTTTTCACAAAATGTTTCTGGTCTGATCTGTAAACTCGTCGCCCAAAACATTTCCTACAAAAAAATGAAAAACAAACAAAATTTCTTCCTGCTTGGGCCAAGAATGTGTTGTGTGGAGGTCGTGGCACTTGCATGAAGTTTGTTGAAGTTTTCTGCAAAACTTTGAAACTAAAACGTGCTTTAAACCCTCATTCTCATGGAGTCATAACCTGAATTTGGTACCATTGATCTGGATCTTGAGGGGAGGCCCCCAAGTTCTAAAAAATTGAAATGGATCTTAGAAGGGGAGGCCCCAAGATCTGAAAAATTGAAATGCCAGAAAAAGGTGAGAAACCACACCATAAATAAAACCACAAAGAATTTTTTTATTAAAACAACGCATAGCTATAAAAACTACATTGTGGTGGACAATATGTCCTTTTACAAAATGCAACTTGTTACTTGTAGTATTTTGTAGTTACAGTACCACGAGTAAATTCCATGGGTGGGTAAATACCAAGGGTGGATGAATACCATGGGTGAACGAATACCATGGGTATATGTCACTTACAATAGCATGGGTGGGTAAACACAATGGGTGGATTCCACTTACAATACCATGGGTAAATTCCATGTGTTGATGAATACCATGGGTGGATACATACCATGGGTGAATGAATATCATGGATAGATACCACTTACAATATCGTGGGCAGATAAATACCATGGTTTGATGAATACCATGAATGTAGGCCACTTTCCATTCGGATCACTATGCAATCTTGGTCTTCCTTGGTAGCACAAACCATAATCACCAATGCCACACAAAAACGTGAAAACCCACTTCACTGTTGTCTAATGTTCCTTCCCTGGTTTTGACATAAACCTCCTCAATACACCCACTACATGTGCAATGTCTATACGAGTACATACCATTTCATACATTAGGCTACCAACTACAGTCGCATATGGAACATGGGACATGTCCTCTTCCTCTTCTTGTGTCTTGGGACATTATTCAACAGATAACTTTACACCTATAGGAATACGAACCTTCACCAATTTACTATCCTGCATATTAAACCTATGAAATATTGTATCGACATACTTCCTATGGTTTAAGAAGAGCTTCCTCTTTTCCTGAACTTTCTTAATTTCCATTCCCAAAATATAGTTTGCAACACCAATATCCTTCATGTCAAATTTGGAGGACAATTGGGTCTTCAAATCCTGGATAATTCTTTGCCATTTCCAATCAGCAACATATCATCCACATACAATACTAGATAAATAACATGGTCACAAATTGATTTAAAATACACATAATGATCCTCTTTTCTCCTTCTGAATCCAATTCCATGTATATATGTATCAAAATTCTGATACCACATCCTTGGTGATTGTTTTAACCCATACAAAGGCTTTTTAAACTTGAATACAAGTTATTTCTTACAATTCACTACAAAACCTTGAATTTTCTTCATGTAGATTCCTTATTCCATATCCTCATGAAGAAATGGTGTCTACACATCCATTTGTTCTACTTCAAAATCAAAAGCAGCAATAACAAATACAAGTAATCTAATAGAATCTAACTTGGCAACAAGAGAAAAAATATCACCAAAATAAATTCTTGACACCTTAGAATAACCTTTTTCTACTAATAGAGCTTTGTATTTCTCCACATTTCCTTCTACATTCATATTCTTCTTAAACACCCATTTTCTACCAATGTGTTTTCTTCTAGCTGGAAACTCCACTGGATCCCAAGCCTCATTTTTGTCCAAAGATGTCATTTCTTCAACCATGGCCTCTTTCTAGAGTTTTCCATCCTCTGAATCCACTATCTCCCTGATAGTTATGGGATCATCATCAGTAATACATAAAGCAAAATTTGAACAGAAAAAATATGGGCTATACCTCTATGGTTTCCTTCTCTCTCGAACTGATCTCCTCAAAATTGGAGTTTGTGGCTCTTCCTCCTCTGTTTCATGCTCTATTGTAGAGACTGATTATTCCTCCTTTAGTTCAAACTCTATCTTTTCAGGTTCCTTTGGTATGAATTCATGCTTAATAACATCATTCACCTCTCTAAACACCACATCTTAGTTGTACACAATTTTCTTTTCTTATGGGTTCCAAATATTATAACCTTTCAAACCATTCTTATACACAATAAAGATGGACCTTTTAGATTTACTATCCAACTTCATTCTTTTATCCTTTGGAACATGTACATATGCGTTGCAACCAAATACCCTTAGATATGAAAGAAAGAGTTCCTTAATATTCCATACCTCATGTGGAGTCTTAACCTACAAGACTAATGAAGGTGATCTCTTAAACATGTACATGAAGTATCCACTACCTCTACCTTGAATTATTGTCCTAACCTAGCACCACTCAGAATGTTTCTTGCCTTTTCCATCAACATCTTATTAACTCCTTTTGCAACTCCATTTTGTTGAGGTGTGTATGGAGAAATTTTATGTCATGATATACCACACTTATTAAAAAACTCTTAAAATTCCTTCTTGAAAAACTCTCCACCATTATCTGTCCTCAACACCTTAATATTTTTCTTTTTATGATTTTCCACTAGAACCTTAAATTATTTAAACCTATCAAATACTTCAGACTTATTGTTCAGGAAATGCATCCATGTAGTCCTCGATAAATCATGTATAAATGAGACATATTACAAATACTTACCCAGTGATGGAAGCGACATAGGTCCAAACACATCACTATGCACAAGCTCTAATATCCCTTTTTCCCTCTTCTCACCAGAGGGGAAATTCACTCGATTATGCTTCCCTTATACACAATTTTCACAGAAATGAAAATATAGAGAGAAATTAGACATACGTTCTACCATACCATTACCAAGTGGTATTCAAAGGCTCTTATTTCCAATATTTCCAATCATTTTATGCCATAGCATATAATTGTTGTACCCATCAATACTGATACCTAGAAGCTTCTATATAGTTCCAATCCAAACTCCTTGAATCAATACCAATGCTCCCTAAACCATATTTCATGTATCTTTCTTGAACATTGTTTTTATGCCCACATCATCATCTTGCTTACAAAAAATAGATTTTTGTCTAATGCAGGAATAAGCAGAACACCAAGAAGTGTTCTAATCCTTCCACCTTGCAACTTCAACTTGAATTTTCCAATGATTCTGGCCTTCATGTGATCCCCAAAGAATATATCACCACCATTATATTTCTCATACTCACAAAACCACTCCCTATGGGGAGTGAAGTGAAAGGATGCACATGAGTCAATCTACCATGCCTCATGATCTACATGTGCACTTGAAGAAGAAGCCAAGTACACATAGCCACCTTCATCTGAAGTGGGTTTCACCTATGCAAAATGAACATCGTCAATTTCTTTCCTTTCTCAGGAGCTTTAGATCTACAATCATTTTTATAGTGCCCTTCCTTTCCTTATTTATAGCACACCTTTACAAATTTTCTTAGAGATTTATATCTCCCTCTAGATTTAGATCTCCCACTTGAGGAATTTTTTTTTGTTCTTGGACCGTCCCCTCACACGCAAGGCATCTTGATTTTGGCTCTACATATTTTTTTGTCTCATATACTCCAACAACAAGGATGATAAAATTTCATCAAAATTAAATGTAGTTGTATTGACACATATTGCAACAACTAGACTATCCCACAAATCTGGTAGAGAACATAAAAAATTGATGCACTCATCTTCATCTGAATTTTTTATATCAAAAGATAACAACTAGTTTAACACAATATTAAAGGCCTTCAGATGTTCTATCACCGAGTCTCCATCCTTCGTCCTCGGGTTATTAAAAAAATTTCC